>JAYMTE010000444.1:0-18237 GCA_036897545.1 Pelargonium fulgidum
ACTTATACCCACTTCTATAAGTGCTTCTAAAAGCAAGAAGAAGTGTTCCCAAACAACCACTAAGACACATAAATTTTTTATTATCTGCAACTCATTGATGTGTTTTTTAACATTAAATTTTTATTTTAATCTTTACTCATGGGATCTCATTTAGAATCAATGCTTGAAATAAGCATAAAATGCGATGCGTTTCATTTAAAGCTTGTTTGAAAGGCCTACTTGGCTTCACAATAGTCATATGTTTATAGACATTAACTAAACTGTTGTTTGATTATTAAAGAAATAAACCTCTCTTTCCGAACGCTAAAGATATGACAGAAGTCTTGGTGGCTCATGCATCTCCCACAACAGTTATTTTGAGCGATTTTTGCAATTATTTTTGTTATTGTTGATAACTAAACTTACTTTAACCAATAGATTATCAATCAATCTATTCAACAACTATATTATTTCGTTATGATTCGTAATAAAAGCAAGCGTTCAATTTTTTCAATAATTTTCTTTTATCATAGTTCCAACTTCCAATCATTATCTCACTATTCACTCAACTCCAATCCAAAGAAACAAAAAATCAAGAAAGAGCAAAGCAACAAATCAAGAAACTCACCACCCACCTTCCTTCACTTCCATTAAAAATCAACTAACATACCTTCCTCTCTATTTTCCCGCGCTCTCTCCCTCTCTCTCTCTCTCTCTCACTCTCTTCCTTTATGGCTTCCTCCAAACCCGACCCGCTTCATCCCCAACCCGTATCTTCCTACTACTACACTCCTCTCCCTCCGGCCAACCACCCAATCCACTCCCAAAACTACATCGTACTCCCACTCTACCACCCTCCCTCCTCCTCCTCCACCACCCGCTGCCGCCTCATCTGCGCCGCCGCCCTAATCCTCCTCGGCGTCTCCATCTTCCTCTTCTGGCCCACCGACCCGGCCCTCAAGATCGCCCGGCTCCGCCTCGACCGGATCAAAATCCACACCGTGCCCGTCATCGCCGTTGACATTTCCCTGTTCCTCACCGTCAAGGTTCACAACACCGACGTCTACTCCATGGACTACTCGTCGATCGACGTGGCGGTGGGTTACAGAGGGCGAGCACTGGGTCACGTGAGGTCGGACCACGGGCACGTGAAGGCCAGAGGGTCGTCGTACGTGGACGCCAAGCTCGAGTTCAACGGCGTGGAGGTGTTGTACGACGTGGCGTATTTGCTGAGGGACCTCGCGAAGGGGACGGTGCCGCTTGAGACTGTGACGGAGGTCAGTGGGAGTCTTGGGCTGCTGTTCTTTCAGATCCCTTTTCAGGTAAGTCAAGTTTTGGTCTTTAAATTGTCAAAATTTGTCAATGCTGCTAAAAACTTTGAATCTTTACCTCCAATATGAATGTTAGGGGAAAACCCATAATTTTGTTTGTAGCTTAAAGTAGGGTGTTTGGTGGGTCACTAGATGTATGCATGAATTCAAATGTTTTGCAAAGCCCTTTTGTATATATTGCTAATATGTAGTTGTTGGATTAAACTTAAAGCTAATCTTGCTACTGTAAGATTCAATTAAGATATGGCCAACTTTTCAAGGTAATCTTTGGGTAAGAAGTGGATTTCATGGAAGTGTTAAAGATACGTAATTGTTCATTTCCTTGGGAGTTTTCAAGAGTCGTCAGGATGCTGCTAAACATGTGCCATTAACTTTTGAAACAACTTGTGCGCCTTTTTGGTTAAATATTGGTTGGTCTGGATCCAGCAAATGCATACAGTCCTCTCTTGCCATTATAATGTTAAATTATGTGTAGGATTGCACATGTGCTAGAAACATTAGGCTTATGAAGTTAGTAGATTTACAAAAATATCAGTGAGTTTAAGTCTAAAGTTAACTAGCTTAATCTTAGTTTTCGAAGAAATGCTTCTAAGCTAACCTTTATTTGTTTGGTATAGGTAGAGCATTTGGGGTGAGTGTTATTCTTACACTGCTAGGCTGCAAGATATGTGGGGTCAATTAGTGGCTCAAATCATATTTGTTATATGTATGGTTTGTATACTAGTGTTTTGTTGTATCAATATAACTGTAATTGACAGAGCAGAGTTTCACTTTATTCTAGGAAATAAACCAGAGGCAGAGCCACCTTGTCTTCATCGTTATAATTTGCAAAAACCTTATCCCATTTTGCAATTTTCTGATTTCTTGGTATTTGTAGTCTGGCGCCACTTTTGGTGCATATACATACAACTGACAATACATGTCGATTCCTAATTGTATTCTCTTATTCAGTAAACCGGTTTAATTTTTTATCTTACGCTTTTCTCT
The DNA here is from genome assembly GCA_036897545.1 of Pelargonium fulgidum. Taxonomy (NCBI): domain Eukaryota; kingdom Viridiplantae; phylum Streptophyta; class Magnoliopsida; order Geraniales; family Geraniaceae; genus Pelargonium; species Pelargonium fulgidum. Next base: position 2,298 of record JAYMTE010000444.1, read on the forward strand.
ACTGTTATTGTTATTTTCTTACAGGCAAAAGTATCGTGCGAGGTTTTAGTTAATACACGCAATCAAACAATTATGCGCCAAAACTGTTTCCCTGAGGTGAGGACATTACTTATTATTCCATTTATGGTGAACTTGGTGGAACTCTGCTTTTCAAACCTTATAAAAAGTTAGATATTTAGCCTCTACACCATTTCTGTCATAGTTATTGACTCAGAAAGGTCTACTAATAATTTGTCTTCTGAGCACTTTTGGATACGAGTAACTAACTTGTTTCTTCAATATGAACAGTGATGAATATCAGAATGATGTAAAAGGTCCACCTCACAATCTGAAAGATATAACGGCAGTGCATCCCATTTATGCTGCTTTGAACAGGTTCAGCTCGTTCAGGTGTGTGAGATGCGAAACTTGAGTAAATATATGATTCCTTGTATTATGTGTAATTATATATTGATACTGTAATGGTGGGGAAGGCAAATTTTCAATATAGCAAGTTCTTATCAATTATTCTGTCACAGCGCATCCAGAAGAGAAATGTGTAGTTTACTTGGCAGAACTTTAATTTGATAAAACACTGAACATAGTGTTATGATCTTTGCATAGTTACGTTTGAATCTTGGTGTGGAAAATAAGAAAGGAACTGATGGTCAATAATTCTCAGTTTTTCTGGAACTGTATCAAACGAAACAGTGATTGCTGAACCTTGATTACTTGGCTTAAAACTTAAAAGCATGATAATACCCGACCAAGAAGAGGAAACATATAGTAATAGTGTTACATGAGTATATATCAATCCATTTTTCGTTTATGTGAATTTATACATAAGACAAAAACCGCCTAGGACTTAGTCCTGGTAGTTAGTTATAAGATGAAAGGACAAAGCTTAAGGAAGTACACTACCTGGGCCTATGTCTTAAGCTTCCTGACCCACTGATACTCGGCTCGATGTTGCCTGCACCTGAAGGACCCCGGGTGGCTTGTGGGTGAGCACACACACTTCTTTGCCTCGCCAGCCACCGGTGGTTGCTCCCCAGCAACCACCTCTGGAACCATCCCGGGCAATTCAACCAGCCTGATTCTGATTGCAGAATCGTAGTAGAAACCGAAGAAGATGGCTGGATGACACATTAGTACTCTTGTTAGTGACTGTAACTTACCAAATAGTTGATGCTTGAGAAAGAGATATATAGATGGTGTGTCTTCTCTAGGTTCTAAACTTATGCAAGAAGTAAAGGATGAAAAGGCCTTGAGGTATAGTAATAAAATGGAAAGTTTGGTTTTATTCTTGGAAAAGAAGCTCCTTTTCTTCTTGGCCTTTTTCAATATTGTGAGCTAGCACTGGCCTATTATGTGAGTGGTGCTAAAAGGTGGTGTGACTTATCTTACTCCTATTGGAACCACTTGGTTTAGCAGAACATGGGGCTTCATGAGGTGAAATGTTGTGTGGTGACATGATGGCCCAAACCACTTGTTTCTTGTTTGTTTGGCAAGAAAGAAAAGGAAAATTTGGAAGAGTCATAAATATCAGATGTTGTTCTTGGTTGGGTAAAAGTGAAAGTGAGTCCCAGAAAAAATAAATGTAAAGGTAAGAATTAGAATTTGCTTTTTCTTGATGAAGATATGATCCTGATGGTTGATGTTTCTCCCTTTTGGTACTTGTTCTTGCATCTAATTTATTTCCACTTTCCGAATCAATTTATGCTTTTTAACAATAAAGGGTTCTGGTTCTGTCCCTCAGACTGGACTTCTGGGTAGTCCAATGTGCTCATCTATATATGAAATTCATATAAGAATCATGCAATTTCCTATAGAAATTCTAGCCATAGCTTTGCATAATCAGAGAGTTTATATTGTGCGGTCAAGGACTATTACGGATTTGTTACTCCAGAAGTTCTTCCGATCACTAGATGCAATCTCCTATCGCTTTTGAGCAACTGAACTTGTAAAACAAACATTCTCTTGAATGAAACTTCTCTGATGGCTAAGTTGAACAACGGTATGGAGTTAATATCTCTCAAGTCCTGGATATAATAGAGTGAACATACATTCTACCATTTATATCTTACTATTTACTCCCTTCGTCCCAAAATGAATGTTCTATTTCTATTTTTTGGAATAAAAATTTTAGACAAATAGGACATTCATTTTGGGACGGAGGGAGTATATTAAAGTATTTCCTCATTGTTAAAGTTGTTATTACACATATATCGTTATTTGGCGCATTCCCACTTTTTCCTAGTTACTGGACCAAAACTTCTTGCCCATTGAGCCTCTTAAGTGCATGGGCGTCCCAGCTACTGGGTACTGAGAAAGCCCCTTCCTCGGAGAGTCACTTTGTCGAACATGCTCTTTGAGGTGATGGTTAGGCAGCTCTCTTCTGTTGTGCTTATATTTCAAATTCATTTGTACGTTATTGGTTTGTTTTATACTTTTTGAGTATTGCATGAGTCAAAAGGATCGGAACGAAAAATATAAAGTGCTTAACAGAGGATAATTTCACTTTTTCATTGCTCTATCCTCTCTTCTCCCCCACCTAAATAGATCCCATGTGCAATTATTTTTTGTTTTTTGGTTTACAGTCCTAAGTCTCAAGTGTTAACCATTAATCACCAAAACATGACCTCTAGTGGGGTTCTTCCTTTTTAGTTGGATGTCACAGTTTTGTCTAGGCAAGCCCAGGGTATGGTCCCTACTCCATCATCACCAGATTACTTCTCCTTCAAAGCCACTGTCACTGTCAGTGTCTGTTTCTTGGAGAAGAAAATTGCCCATTTCACCAAACTATTAACCTTGATTAGGATTAGTCTTGAGCTTAAAGATAGTTTTGAAGAGATGATTTTGATCTCAAAACTTTTTTTAAAAAATAATAATTTAAAAAACATGTAGTATTGCATATTGATATTCCTAACGGTTAAAAGTACTAGATGCATTAAATTATCATACCCACCTTACCCTAAAAGCCAATTGCTTTTTCACTCAACTCTACCTAACCATGAATTGATCCATTACACTAACTACCATAAGTTTCTATGAATTTCCAATGTCTATCTTAACTATCTACCTACCATCATTTTCAATATCAAAATCCATATCTACACTTGCCTTTCTTAGGTCAAATTTTAGTTACTACTCTTTGTAAGGGAAAAAAAAATCAAGTTCATACATGTGTTTTTGACTCTTGTACATTTTGACAATTCATATTATCTTATTAAGTTAACACTTTAGTATATGATATATTAGTCAATATAAGACGACACACTTATAATTATGTTGAACTACTAAACACGAACACGGCATATTTGTTATGACTCAACACATTTAACTAAAGACCCATAATATATATCTTCAATATTTGTGTTTTAAGTGTTGAGCATGACAAATGGATTCAACACGAGCACAACATTAATACTAAACATGTTAGATTTAGACTTGATCTGTACTATATTCACGTCGACTCATCTGGTACGACCCAAATTGTTGGCTAGCTCAACTATTTGCAGACAATAATTAATATGGAACAGTAGTAGTAGGAGCAGTCATAATTTGACTGGTGGGTTCTGTTCAGATTGTTGATATAAATACTCCAATAAGTCCTTGCATTGGCCAGCAACACTCCAAAACCAACTTCAGTCTTGAAGCTCTCTCTATCAGCTCAAGTTGTCAAAAATGGACCTCTGCAACTGGTTCAGCTCCAGCACCCAATTGGGCATCAGATCATGCATGAAAACTGGCTACGACCGGCTCATCTCCTTCAACATCTGCCGTTCAAGAACTGGTTGGAGAATCTTGTGGAGGAAGCTCAAGAAACAGAAGAAAAGTTTGTTTACAACTCCTCCAGTTCATGTCCCATGTTATGATCCTTACACTTATTCCCAGAATTTCGATCAGGGTCCTATGTGGGACGATCCCGACAACATCTCCAGATCCTTCTCTGCTCGATTTGCTGTTCCGTCCAGAGTTTTTGACAGTAATGTGTTGGTGGGTTGATTCAAGAAGTTAAGAGATACATATGTTTCACAAAATGTTGTGTTTTTTTTGTTCCAATGTATTTTTTGATCTTTTTCAGTGAAATGAAATGACTGTGATGGTGTTTGCTTAAGTGGTGTTATCTGGAAATTTATGTGTTTGATCAAATTGAAGGCTTGAAGCTATCCATGGCAAGCAGAAGGAATCTAAATTTGCTTTTTTTGTCTTGTTTTGGTTTAAAATATTGGCATTGAACAAATCTTGATCTTAATTAAGCTTATCTAATTAACATGTGTTGATTAACTAAACTTGCATTAAGCTTGCTGCTGTTGGTGTTGGGTGGGTCTTAATATTCTTTCTAATCTGCAATAGTCCATTTAACATGATATATTTTAGTGGGAAAACTTAATTTGATTCCCCAATTTTTGTATTTTTGACTCTATTTTATTACTAAACTTTGTTTATCCTAAAATATCCTTCAATTTTTGAATTTGAAGTCAAATTATTTGTGTTTAAATAAAAAATTCATCTCTGTATTTTAATTTTTTAAAATGAGTGTGTCTTTCCATGTTAAAGAGTTGTTAAAAATATCAATTGTTTGATTATAATAAGTTAATTAAAATCCTTTAAATTCGTTACCATACATGTTTATAAGAATAATTGAAGTCATGGATGGTCTCCAAAGTCCAAAGACTGTCATGGGTGGGCAACTTCATGCCACCTTAGTTATCTACAAGTACATACACCATGTGCTATACATGTATATATAAATGTAGAACAAATTTGTTGGTTATATATACAAACATATATATGCTTGACTTGATTGATGTGAAAAAAAATTTTGTTCGATTTTTTACTAACAAGCTTTCGTTACTTTCTGTTTGTTTTTATTGTTCATTTCATTCAAAATTATTAATGTCAATTCGATTCGAGGCGACACTTGATTTGGATATTTCTCGAATATATATATATACCTTGTAACACAAGCAACCATTTTGTCCATTAGTCATTTACATGTGGAGTGTTGAAAAGGGGGCTCACAAACAATAGAGATATAAGGATTGATCCAACAACACTTCAACAAGACAACAGCTGAGGTCCCCAACCCTACTTTACCCTATCCTTGGTAACCATGGATTAAAGTTTTGCCCTAAAAGCTTTTTCTTTTGATGCTTTCTTCTCTTTTTCTTCTTCTGCAATTGGTCCCTTGATAGACCAATTCCAACTACAAGTAAACAGCACACATCAATGCCATTTTCTCCTAAATAATTTCAACCCATCAACTCATGAATTAGCACTCACATTGCCCAGTCATGTCATGTGGGAAGACTATGATTTTGATGGTGACCTAATGTTTTAGAAACTAAATGAATCAATTAATACATGAAAAACATAAATCCTTCATCTATATGCACATGCATTTTTAAGGCTTTACTTGAATCTACATGAACCTAAGAGCAGAGACGAAAGGGCTTAGAACTGAAATGTTGCTACATAATGACTCACAATCTACATCAAAAGTTTCTCTAATCTTCCAGCTGGCTTTGCAGGTAGCTATCAGCACATAAATTGGCCAGCAACTCTGCATATCGGTCCCCATTTCATTGAATGAAGTTTTCAGGTACCCTAGCGACAAACTGATCCTTTTGATGGCTTCAAATGATAAAGCAGCATTCAAATGTATACCCTACCAAGAATAAGAACTCACCAAGATTTACCTACATCATTAATGGATTCACCCGGTAAAGCATATGGTATTGAATACTATTGATAAGCATCTTCAAAGGAAGCTGGAAAGAGTATATCATGGCCTACACATTGCACAGTATGATAAATACATAGATGATCTTAATCCAATGCACTTTACAGTTACTAGGACATACCCCCACATACTCTGGCACGAGAAAAATAAGATTTGGACATTAAAAATGCAGTTGTGGAAAGAAATTTTCTCAAATTCTACAAGCTTTTCCCCCAACTTGTTTTGTTGGTTGGTGCACTATATATTAGCTACAATGGATCCAAAGCTTGCCTGTGATTAGGTCTTGTACTGTTCTCTGGGCCAGTGTGCATGAATAAGGGAATCCTTGTGTCGGAGATCATCAAATACCTACTGCAATGATGAACTTTCAAATACTGCACACGACACTATGTCTATGGAGAACTCAGAACAAGGCATATAACCATTTCTTAAAAGGAAAAATGATGAAATAAAATGATCAATATCATGAAGCTATAATGTAAGATTATCGAATTAATTACCAACAAAGCAAAGCTACACCAGAGAGAGACCACAAACAACAGCTACTAAATAGATACTGCAATCTATGAGCACCGCATTGAATATCCTATACACCACTAATCCTGACTGCAAGAGATCTACTGCATCTGTCAAGATGTCACCATCTTCTTGACCTTCATATCTTTCTTGCTCAGGAGGCTTCTTCACACTTCTTTGCTTCTCAAGAAACAGTCGTGTGAGAGCAATTGTTACATTAGTCAAAAGAACTATGTAAAGTGGTCTTGAGGCTAATACTTTCCTTCCGAACAGTGGATAACTACTATGAGACAGGACTACCAGGATGGCTATTAGAAGAGCACAGAAGGCCCGAGTTTTCTCAGAAGCTGCTATGCAAGAATTTAATTGTCTGTGAGTGAAAAGTTTAGGCTTGCAGCTCCCACGTGATCCTCTGGGAGGATTTGTATCAGCTGATGCTTCTTGAACTGTGGATGTGACAAGTAACGGCTGGGTATTGGACATGTCCTCCGCAATAGCGTTAAGCAAGGTTGCTGTAACTGCATCTTCTCTTGTAGCGTAGCTCTGAGAACATCCGTCAAGTGTTGGCAATGTAGACAGAGGGGTTTCATCAATTCTAGAACTAGCTGCTCCACCACAGAATCAGTGCAATTAGAGCAACATAAAATTGAAATGTTGGACTAAATTTTATGCATAGAGGTTAAAGTTTCTTTTCTCATTGATGGGTTTATTCAATTACATCATTAGAATTTATAATCTAATATCCCAGAGACCACGGACTCTTTTAACTGTTCAGATGAAAACTAACACCTAGAGCTTCTTAATGTGTTCTTGAGAGTTGAATGGTGAGATAATTACTTAATACAATTGAAAAAAAATCAAAGAGTAGACATAGATCAAAGCAAGAATGACTGTAAACATTTAAACCTAGTCAATTATCCCTGAAGGAAGTTCTATAGAAATGCACACAAAATCCAAATCCAAAATCTTGGTTTGGAGTTGAGATGTGAAATTATTACAACTGTGTCAATAGCTAAAGCCATAATTATGAATCAATTAGAAATTCCAAAGAAATACGCTATTAGTTACCAACCTTAAATCTTAATTGGCTTGGTTTCACTAAGTTTGACGAGGCCGACATTCAATTCAACAATTCAAGATCAGTAGAAACCCCTAATCTGTGAAAACAATTAGGGTTCTAGGATTACAAAATTGAATCTTTCGAGGTCAACAAAATTCGAAACTTAATTCAATGGAGTGGTGTCCTAACCCTAGACATTTCGCAGAAGAAAGAAAATGGAGAAACCCTAGAAATACGAGGATAAAATATCTCACCATGAAGATGCTGAGGATGAGAGGACAAATGCAGCGGGGATGAAGAAGAAGAAGAAGAATCTGTAACGGGATTGAAAGTAGTAGTGGAGGTGGAGAGAGATCGGAAACCGCCGGTAATGAGATTCAAACGATCGGAACCTCTCTCAACAATTCTTCTCCTTCTTTCAACTCTGGTTTGGTTAAGGCTGCTTCCTCTTTCAACTTTGGCCTTGCTCTGGTTCTGGTTATGGCTGCTCTCCATCTCCGTCTCCATCTATCTCTGTGAAATTAGCGTGTGCTGTTGTTTCGTGTCTGAAGGAGAAGACGAGAAGAGAAGAGACAGCTCAAAACTTGACCTAAAAAAGGCCCAATTTACCGAACCGACATTTTAACCTAATCGCAATTAAGGACATTAATCCTCATATTAGAGATGATAAAAATTCTCATTCTAATTGATATTAATTCGATGGTTGGTATTTTACACTGGTTGGATGAAAGACCTAATAGTTGCAAGGTACGGTTGACACAGCTCTTCACGTAGCCGTCTTTGATTTCAAGTGTAATATTATTTTTAAATAAACTATATATTTATTTAATAAATATCATTCGATTACAACTTGAGATCTAACATTATGCATCTAACATAAAAACGGCCACCCTGTTCGTAGACTGTTTCACAGTTACAAATTCTATTTTATCAAATAATTGTGTTAAATCATAACTACCCAACTCCAAAATCATGATTTTCTCTACTCGGGTTCTAACTCTAGCAACAACCTTAATCCTTGCCGATTAAATTTGAATATATGTCAAGTACCTACCAAATATGATATGTTTATTGTTTGCGCAGCATATATATATTTGACATAAAATTCAGATTCACAAAATTATTCAAGACGTTTACTGCAGCAAAGAGCCACGTCCACCATTTTTCTCAACATGCATATCCAAAAACAATGAAACCTCAAATGCAAAATGTGGTGTGACAACTACTGACTTCATTTCATATGTAAATTAAGAAAACTTTCTTTTTGGTACAAGTAGCAATTGCATGTAAAGCACTAGGTGGTCTCCTCCAGCTTGGCCTTCTTCGATGTCGCATATGTAAACATGCCATGTCGCAGAGGAAGCCTATCTGCACAACTGAAGTTGATTCGAGTTTCTGCAACGTTTTTGGTGAAAAGCAGCCGAGAGAGGAGAGAAGAAAAACAAAGGCTCACACAACACCGAATTTGGACAAAGCTGATTGAAACAAATCTGAGAACGCCTGGGATGCACTTTGATCATCAGCTTTGATCTTTATCTGAGCTTTAGCTGACGATGTGTTGATTATACATTCCACGAGAAAGGTGGATGATTCTTCTGCCTTCTGCGCGAAGAAAAAGAACTTGAAATTTGGGGATTGACCACCTGATGCAATGCAATGAACTGAATGGCCTTGCATGTGCCGGAGGAGGGCTTGAGGTGCTGTCAATGCAGCAACTCCTTGAGGACTTAAAGAGTGCTCCTGCACCAGATAATATATATACTTGTCAGAAATGTGGATCTACACAAATATCGTGGTAAATAATTACCATCTTTCATTCAAATGATGTGAACTTCATTTAGTTTGTGCTTGTTATGAAAATTATCCAAGAGTAATGTACATGACATAGATGATCTCGATAGCGACAGAATCACGCTGAGGATGCTTCGTTTTTAAAACTGAAGTCTCAAACTCACTTTATTTTATGATAATAGAGGTTCCAGGGTAAAGTCCATCATCTAGAACCGGTGGAGAAAATGGCTAGCGGACATGAGCATTAGAGACCATATGACCAACAAGATAAGGTGAAACCGTGAAAATAAAATAATCTAGTGTAATTATAAGAGGATTAAAGGCATGCTCAGTAGTTGATTCAAGCTTAGATATATGTTACTAATACAAGTAACAATAATAAAAAACTGTTATATACCTGTGATAAAGATACTGGCAGCTGGCGCCATTTTTGCTGAAACGTGCCTGGATCTAGAACAGCTTTCTGGTTAAGCTTCAAAGGTGGAATTGCCGGAGTAGGTGTTGGTGCTACTGACATACCCAGACCAAGTAAATCGTCAATGGCAAAGCTAGAAGGGGAAGGGTTCCCCGGTAACATAGGGTTTGAAATGTCCACTAGTGAACCATCATAGGGAGGAGCATCATATGCAGAACCATTGGTGGTCAGAACTTTACTTTCTTCCTTATCTGATGTACTTAAGAGTAGATCCTTATCATTTGCCTCAACTCTCTGAACTGGAACCACATCTGCAGATTCAGCCACAATAGATAAATTTCCAAGTTCATCTGAAAACTCCAACGGGCCCTGGTGCTCCTTATCAGTGAACATGTATGATGGCTGCAAAAAAAAATATATAACTGTGAGTTAGTTTAAACCTACCTCCACAGATGCTCTTAACCTAACACATAGGAATGAAAAATGAAAACCTAATAACGATGAAGCACCAAGTGAGCAATGCACTAAACAATTTGCAAGATAACAGCCAAGTGGGAAACAAAACAAAGGGTGGTACTTGTATTTAACTATTTATCAAGTGAGCCTAAGATTATCAATGATTTGAAACAATGCCAACACCCACCTATTTTATATCTGGATGGGTGTTTAGACCCATTAGGATCATGACATGTGAACCCAACCCCATGAGTAAGGCACACCGCATAAGTTCACCATGATACAAAAGGTCAGAAAAGAGTGGGTAGGATACCCTCAGTAATATAATAATACGGTCTCCAACAAGGATAGAGAAGGAAAACAGTTGGAAATCAATCAAAGTGAGGAAGATTAGGATGAAGAGTATTATTTTATTCATGAATCTGCTCAGTATGATTTTGTGAAGTTGAAAAATGAAGGATGGTTAGAGAAGCAGTCCACTAAGTACTATGGCAAGTATGCCCAATTAAATGAATAAGCAATTTACCTTCTGGTATACAACAGATAGGGTGTTAAATTCGTCAAATATACGATCTTTTACTTCACTGCTCTGCGTATCCGCAAAGACTGAAACAGCTTGCTTGGGAGGGTTCACCACACGTTCTGCAACAGAAACATTATATTGCAAAAGCCTGTAGTAGAATAAGGCTCGATCATGAACATCCTGCAGCAAACTTTGATTTTAAGTGAACATGTTTCATGCAAACCACTCAACAAAATATTAACTAGAAGTTAGAAACTTGAAAATGTTACAGAAAAGAAGATAAACAATTACCTGGTGAAAATCAGCAAGACCTGCTGCAAGTGCAGCACCCAAGGCTTTCTGAGTCTCGGGTGCCCTCTTAAAAAAGCACTTCATCACCGCTGTGAGAAGATGTAAACGAACCTGAAACAAGATAATCCATTCATTTAATCAAAAGACCAATTAATAACACAAATTTAAAATGGCATATTTCATTCTGTACTAATCAAGCAAGAAATACAGTTTTAGAATTCAAGTTCAAGAGTTGATACATATGAAATATACTTATATATCTGTTAACTCGAAAACACCAATGAACAGTTGGTTTTATCCTAACAATTTTCTGCTCGGATGTTAAGATATGAATCACTCAATCACTAGATGTAAGTGCAAGAAAAATGGAAATACTAAAACAGTAGCTGCTAAACTAAACTGTGCATTATGATTCCCCAAATCCTTGAATATTATATTTCAAAGTCGCAGCTGGAAAATACTTGTTCTCTTTTATAAGAAAAAAAAAAATTACAATATAAAAGTATTCATCATATTAGATATAGATATGACAGGTGGAAAGAGCTTCAAATTGCCACCCAATATAACTGCGCATAAAATTCCAAAGTCCAAAGTCCAAAGGGATCATAAATGCTTTGTTGGTCATGAAAATTACATGCTCAAGTAAGATGAAAACAATAAAGAGATGCAAAGCAGTATATTTATACATTAATAATCATGAAGCATACAGAGTTAAGGCACATCTGTATGGTCCATGGAAATTGCACGCAATTACAATCAAACTGATGCTCTCAAACTCAATACTGAAAAAGACAAATCCTTACTAATATGAGGTAAGTTATAAATAGAACAGGTTATCAAAGCTACAACATTCCATAAATTGACTTTCAAAAACCCAAGAAAAATGTATGTTCTTATTCCATCAATAACTAGTTCAAACCGACTTCTAAAACTCTGCTAAGGCGGAAAAACAAGTAGCCAAGTGCTCATACACAGACAATAGTCAAAACAGGTGCTTACCGTTGCAGAATACTCATCATCCCAATTTTCAATCAAACTCTCTAATATATAAGGAGCATCTTGCATGTCCTGAGAATATTCTCCCAGCATCCATATAAGAGCTGCTTTGGCCTTGGGTTCCTCAACATTGTTACTGCTGATATTCCCCACAACTGCAATGCAATCTTGGCTCCATTGAGGATATTTCCTCAATAAATCTTTCACAAGAACCTGAAATAAATCACTAAATTTGTGTCATATGGCCAACTCAGCAATCATCTAATTCCTTAATAAACCCATATATTTGGTTGAGTTAAGAGGAACAGAGGAGTGCACAGGCATTACTAGAATCAATATCCCAACACTTTAGCAGGCAAAAATACTACTTACCAGAGTTTCAGCAGTCACATAATCTTTTTCCATTTCTAGAAACTGAAGAAGCCTATCAACAATTGCATTCACATCATACTGCTGCAGTGCTATCTTCCCAACAGCTCGAATCGACTCTCTTGCCATGGGAATATCAACATTTGCAGCATATTCACATAATTCCGTCACTGAAATAGAATCAAGATGATCAAGCATGAATCATACCGTAAGCTAACAAAAAAATAACTGTGACCAGAGGCTGGCTTACCCATTTACCTATGTCAAAATATTCCAGTAACCTTAAGAGGCAAGTTGGCCAAAGTAAACTTACCAATGTCATAAGTATTGCTCTCATTTGCCACTGCAGTCAACATTTCAAGCTTCAACTTCTTCACATAAAATGGTTCGTTGTACTGACAATAAAAGTGTTTATAGTCCGAGGAAAATAGCATTGGTGCACGCATCACCAAGAGATGCAGATGGCTTAAAACTGCATAAGATTGCTCGGGACTTCCTGAACTCACTAAGGTTAGGAGAGGGGCTTTAATACGCTCATAAACCTGAATATGAAAACTTTCATCATAATATGATCATCTCAAAAAGTTGCAATGCAATGTGAGAGGTTTAGTTCAAGAATGTAAGACAATACCTATATGGTTGTGGTAATACGAGAAATCCCCTTTAACAATAAAAAAAATTACTAGATCTTTAATGGTAAGATAATAAAGGTTTTGATAGGCACCTGCTGATGAACATCAGTCATGGACAAGGTCAACTGTAGAAACACCTTAATAGTAGATAAAACAACTGCACCATTTGCATGTTGAAGCCTATCTTCAAGGAGGTTCATAATGTCAAATATCTCATTGCTATCCGAGGGCACATATTTAGCAACCAACTCAAGTACAAGACATTGTGCCCATTCACTAAATTCCTTGATCCTGCATGCAAAAACAATAATGGAAAAGATTGAGAGCTAGTTTCCCTTGAAAATTTTCAAATTAGATGGTTAAATCCACTGGTCTTGTCCAGTCTAAAGTGGCCCATAAATGACCACCAGAAACAACTGTAACTCGAATATGACAGTTGGTCATGACATTATCCTTTTTGAACTGGATTAATGAGCTCTGGGTTCATATAAGTTGATCATGACATAAATGAGTATAGTCTCAATTAGACAAAACCAAGGACAAACCATGCTCATGACAACTGCAGCAATTCAAGCCACACATGACCAATACTTTTATATCAAACCCAATTAGATGATCAATAATGTGTGAGCGTGTGTGTCCAAAAACATAGTTCTCATGTATTATTTACTTATTTAATGTTCAAGAAGGCTATACCGATTCAAAAAGTAGTATATGACTGGCTTGCTAAGTAGAGCCTCTCTCTCCCGGGATGCTTCCTCAGAGGTGCCTACTTCCAATGTCCAAATCTCTTGAAGGGCAGATAAACAATTTGCAATTACCTGATGCAACAATAAAATGGAATTCGCTAAGGGAAAATTGAACAGAGATTTTCTTGGAAAGTCTAGAAGGGATTTAAACCTTTCAACATGGACTAAATAGCAATGAGCTAATTAGCAAAAAAGGAAAGAAAAATAGAAAAAGAAAAAAGGAGACATATTGGAAACAGCATAATAGGATCATATCTCTCAAATGTTTCACCGTCCATAATGAGTCCAGCATATGAGCATCTAAACAAAGAACTAAGACATTAAAATAAACATGTAAATTATCATCTGTCCTTGATAAACAGGGATGGTGTGAATTCAAGTACTCCCATTTCAATTGTTTAGGAGAGTTGACATGCTTATGTGTACCTTGTGCTCACATAGCCCAAATTTCTAGATAAGCAGAATAAAAAAACACCATATGACAACATATTAACATAACATTGAAGCTTTTCCTTTTGGCTCTTCTTCCACTAGAAGAAATAAGCTAAGAATACTCTATTAGATTTTATGGAAACTCCATTTCCTGTAAATATGAAATTTAACTCTGTCCACAGGTAACATTTCATATGTAAAGAATAACATTTCATATTTCAGTATTACTTAGTTCTCTAGTTTATTGTTTTTTAACTTACCATGGCTTATAAATCTTAGGCCCCGTTCCTTGGACAGTGTCCAAAGCCATCCTCTTGGACATCGCAGACACTACTTATGTACAAGATTTTTGGCTTCTATCTAGTTGTATCTCACTTTCTCGTTTGCCTATACTTGTAACAGCAAAATTGCAACTCAGGTTGCACTCACCAGATCAACATAAATAAAACCAAAACATAAAGAAATGCTACTCTCCGCATAAAATAACATGGAAAGTTAAATTATCTCACCTGGGTATCTGGGTCATTCAGCATCAAATGTTTCAGCAACGCTGGAAAATCTGCATCAATGCATGTTGAAGCAGATATATGATATAATTTCAGAATTCCCATCACCGCAACCATTCTCACATAACTATTATTATCTTTCAACCCTGACCCCAGGGGCCCCACCAAATATTCCACCAAGTTTGCTACTCGTAGTGAACACAAGCTCCTCAATGCAAGCCCGCGGATCATTGGGTCTGCATCCTTGCAATCTCTTTGTAGAAAATTAATTGTCAAAAGTGCAAGGTCAGGATTGCCTTTAGCATAGTTTCCAACATATAGATAACACATTTTCTTCAAGACAATATCCGAAGTTGCCGAGCACATCACCATCTCACCAAAAAGAGACGAGACATCAATACCAATAGTCATGTAGGAGATGACCTTCTTGAAGAGCTCACGTTTTGAGTCATCCACACCCGGAGCTCGGCTGCCAGCAAGCTGCCTGAGCTGTGATTTCAAATCGGTGACTTCACTTTTTCTGATCATACAAGAGTTCGGGTTAAGATGGATTCAACATTGATGCTTAATAAACAAGAATCACCTCAACTGGTCACAGACAAAACAAAGCACTTGTTCACATTTACAAATAACTTCAAAACTGGAGCATAAAGCCCCTCCTTCATCTAAATAGTAAATACCTCCCCTCTGCAGTTTCAAGTTTCCATTTTTAATGTGCATAACATTGCCAAGCGTTGTGTGAGCTATTATTAGGATAAAGCACAAAAAATTATATTACAAATAACAAAAATAGATAAGTAAATCCCAATAAACCCACAATGATAATCTCTATGCATTACGCTCAGATCATGAAATCTTCGGCAATCTATATCAAAATTAGGCAATGATTTGATAACCTATAGTGTTCTCTTTAGTTCCCAACCTTAAATATCATTAATTTGAACTTCAGTTGATCGAGAACCCAAACAAAAACATCCAGAATTTAGTAACAGAAATCAATGTGCAGCGCCAAGTTAAAAGAAGTTCGGCGATGGTAGATTTACCCGGAAGGTTGCGACGGTGAGGCAGATCGCTGAGACTGAGCTGGAGGAGCCATGGCCGACGCGAATTGAGGTGTGGATTGAGACGAGATCTAGCGAGAAGAAGAAGACGATGACTGATCTGTATGGTTTGCTAATTACCCTCTTTGCGCGATAAATTAAAACTTACGAGTTGCTCGTTTTCTCGAGCAACTCGCTTCACACGACAACGACATTGTATATACTACACCGTTTTAACTTTCAACAAACGACGTGTCGTCCCCATCTTTTGTTCTTTTCCCCATTAGTTCCTCTCAAACACTTGCATTATCATAAAATGATAGAAATCAAAAATGGTTGAATCATTATTTTGATTTTTTTTGTACAAATATATATTGCAACTAGATTGAGACCCCGTGCATCGCACGGAGAGGTACCGCAATATATATTAAATATT
>JAYMTE010000445.1:0-18233 GCA_036897545.1 Pelargonium fulgidum
TGAAAGTTTGTCTTCCATTATTGGAAGTTCTTCCCTTGTTGGAAGTTATTTTTCTCATTATGGGCATGCTAGTTTTGCTTGGAAGTACTGCTGTGCATCAGTTGGCTTTGAAGAGAGCAAGAGTGAGTCTGCTTGTTCCACTATTGCAGTTAATATTTCAACCAACGATATGACAATTGGAAGTTCATATGAACATTTGAGATCTGCGAATCAGGTTACTAAAGTAGTTTGTTCTATGTCAGGTCTATTCGTTATCTAGTCTGTAATTCTCTATTGATCTCAATGAAATTAATGCTTCCTTAAAAAAAAAACGTAATTATGATTCATTACTCAAATGTATGTAGACGCTCAATAATGGTTATCAAGTTGTAACCAAACGATATTTATTTACTAAAATATAATAGTTTCTTTCAAAAGAAAAAGTAAACATGATTCTTACATGTATAGAGAAAATCAACTTATTTATCACTCAGATGTTTGTCTTCTTCTATCCCTTATAAAATAGAATTATGCTTATGTTTTAAATTGTTTGGATTTTGCAAATTAGAAGGGAGGATTCCAGTGTCTCGGGTTTGAACTTTGATGATATCTTTGAGTAAGCAAGGTCTTTTTGAATTTATTGCTTTTAGCTATGTTGGGAGATCGGCTAATTGCGTTGCTCACGCTCTAGCTTGATTGTCCGGGTCTGTAATGGGTTCTATTGAATGGGTTAGGGACGATTATCCCATACCGATCACGAATCTGTTATGTTCTGATTTTAATGCTTAATAAAATTGATTTGATTTCCCTAAATGTATAAATATAATATAAAATAATATATCATTCGATGAGATATGTAACATCATCTATTTTTAATATGTGTGTTTTGCGTGTACATTTTTTATAGATAATTATTGATAGACTCGCATATGCCCATTAACAAAATTATTGACATTAATCGGTGCGAAAAACGAACAAAACTAAACTTACACATTATTATCGATGAAATTTCGTACATTTATCAGCAGAAAAAGTAAAAAATATAAATATAAAATGCATGTACCAAATACACATAAAACCCATATTTTCATTTACTGTTAATGATAATGTTACCAAACAAGGTGATTCACATTACCTTCTAAATCATTTAATTATCTTTCCCAAAATAAAAAACACATGCCCCTCCTCACAATGACAAGTTTACCCCCCATCAATCCGTAATCAGAAATCACGTTAGCAGGTCAAGCTGCAAAAGGGTGCTTTGGTATTTTCTCAGTAGAGACCCAGGAAAATAATTCCACTAACCAAAACCGTTTTGTCTTAATTACTAGTAAAAATTTAATTTTTATTTTAGTCCCTCCAAAAGTAACTACCTTTCTCTTCACAGAGAGGAAAAAAAAAAATAATAAAAAAAATAATTAGACCTAAAACCCCAAATTCAAGAATTGGAGATTGAAATGAAGCACATCAGCGAAAACCCCCAAATTGCTCGACCTAGACAGATCCACCATCACCTTCTTCACTAGCAATTCCGTTGAATTTTCCATTTCATGCAGCCATTAATGGTGAAAAGACCATTCTCGTGTTGCAAATTTCAGGTTTTTAGGGCACCAATTTGATCCGATCTTGTTTGTTTTAGGTGTCGCAAAAAATTGTGCTTCAAATTTGGTGCTTTCTGTGTTTCGTATCAGGGAACTGCATTTTCGATTCGGCCGGGTAGCTTTGGGCTTGTCTGTGCTTCCAATTCACTTTGTTTGAAGCAGTTTAGAGGTTTCAGCTCTCAGTTGTGAAGCTTTTTTGGTATTGTTTTTGCTCTATTATCTGTTTATGTCAGTTATTTATGTGTTTTTAGGTTGGTGATTTTTGTTTTGTAACTGTTGCAAATGATGTTACTTTGAGCAAATCCTGTTGCATGATTTATTTTTTGTTTGGTTTGTGCTATGAAGGAAGTGCCATATTTGTGGCGATTTCTTTCTGAAATTAATGTAGAATCCAAAATTTTGTGTCTTAAATAGAATCTAATGAAATAGTGTTTCTATATTATTTTTAATATGGTTGGATTGCTCTATTTTGGACTGTTGTTTTGACCAGTGACAGTTTTAGATGGCGCGTGTAAAAGAATGAATGCAATTACTAGTTTCTTAGTTAGTCTTCGTGGTTAGTGATTTTGAATGAGCACTCATGTTGTTGTTTCAGGCTGTACTCAAAAGTATGGACATTCGGAAGTGCACATCTTCTAGTGATGCACGTGTTCTTAGTAAGGCACGATTTACATTTACTAACAAGGTGCATCTAAAAGCTAAAGTTGACGGACAAGAGAGACCCACTGATCCCGTTAATGAGATTGGTGCAGATATAGACCTCAGAGAAGTCTACTTTCTGATTATGCATTTTCTATCTTCTGGGCCATGCCAACAGACTTGTGAACAACTCAGGAATGAGCTTATGCAGCATCAGCTTTTACCAAGAAGATATCATGCTGGGATTCCAAGGAATGCTCTACACAGTGGGGATGATAATGGCATTTCCTCACCATTGAGCTATAGTGAATTGGTGGAGAGGTCTGTCTTACTAATGATTTCTGCCACACATTTTCTCATGAAGTTATATATAAGAATTTTGCAGCAACGTTTTGAAACTTTGTAGTAATGGTTGGAGTGCTATCTAGTGTCTTGGTAAGACTAAATGTGATGCATTAGGGTTTAAATAGCTTCCTTGTTGGGTCCCTCGACTCTCTCCCCTTTTGGTTTGGTTGGTTGATGAGGTGTCATGGTACTTTCTGCACCTGAAGACTATTTTATGATAACCTGCATCTAGGTTTATGAAGATTACACAAAATACCTCACGGTTTTGTTGTCTTTTTCCTTCCTGTCAAATAAAATTGCTTGTCCTAGTTAGTATTGTTGATGCTCAATTGCTCATAATGGAAATTACCAGCCTAGTTATAATAACTTCTCAGGAATTGAGTTCTCTGTATAAGCAGTCCATCCTGTTGGATATAATGTTCATGTCCTAGCTGATATATTTTTTTTGTTAATTTTATATTTTATTAATTGCTAATCAGGAGTAATAGATAGCTAAACGGTCAAATTTAGCTAGTGGGTGAAGCCAAAAGGAAAAGGTGACTATAATTAATGCCAATCTTGAAGAGAAGTTTTTGTCCTTTACGAATCAGATTGTGATGTTTTCTCGTAGCTTTGAAGGCATATAAATTGTACAATGAGTAGGCCTTTGTGTTTAAACTCCACACCTTATTTGGTTGTTTGCCTTTAGTGCAACCTGAAGAGTGAAGAATTTTAACCAGTTGGTCACACATTAGTTCCATCGAAGTTTTATCCCAATGATAATTTTGTTAGTTTTGTTTCTAAGTTATATCCCAATTTGCTTTCAGTGGTTGGGCCTGTTTCATGCATCTTCTCATATTGTAATTACTAGCATTAATTGACTTGCCATTTTATATCCATTAGGTATCCTCACATTGAGAAAGATCACTTGGTGAAGCTTTTGAAACAACTGATACTGAGTGCAGCCTCTCCTTTGAATGGCAAGGTTGGAAGAAACAGTCCCAGTGCTGCTGACGTTCCCACATTACTGGGGACTGGTTCCTTTTCGCTTTTGGATAGTATGTCATATTCTACACTCATTGTTTCCTTTTTGATATCTCAATATTGGGACCCTTCCTCCTCTCCATATAACTATAAGATATATGTACTTCAGATGACACGGCTTTCATAAGTTTTTAGTCATAGTTCATGTTTTAATCAGAATATACTGCTGGCCTGAGTGGTTTCTCTAATATTATGAAATAAGACTTTGCTTATATGATTTTCTGGATGTTAATATCTCTATTTGCCTATTTGGTGACTCCTTGGCAACAGCATAACATTCATTCTAATCATTCTATTTCAATTTAACTTTGTGTGTCAACCATTAGTTCTTCACTCCACTTTGGCCTTCTATTATATCTTTTTCCTCCTGAAATGAAGATTCTACTTTGCTTAATGGTGTTAAATGACTTTTGTCAAACTTAAAGTTATCATTATGGACCTGAAAAACCACTCTGATAATTGCAGAGTGTTTATATAAAGGGATAAGTATGAAACAGATCTCCTAAGATGCTATTTATGAGTTCCTTGGTGTTTTCTCAGCTTTCTATGGAATATTGATTCTCTATATACTATTGTTCAAATCATCATATCTTTTCCTCCCCAGATTATTACTCTTTAGTATTAATGATTGACCCATGGCATTTTCCCGAACAGATTTCTTTTGTGTATTTATTTTTTGATGGTTGCTGATATTGTATCTTCTTATAACCTTTTTTCTCGTTATATTCCTTCTATGGCTACATGAAGTATAGTTTTATATTCAGAAAGTTGGGAGATAGAAAATTAACGTTTAGCCTCTTCACTCCTTGCTTACTATTTGAGCAGGTGAGAAAAATGCTGAACATAAGCATGTGAAGCCTCTGCCAGCCTATATGCGTTGGCCTTACACACAGGTTGATCAGGTGCGTGGTCTAAGTTTGAGGGAAATTGGAGGGGGTTTCACAAAACACCATCGTGCTCCATCTCTACGTTCTGCATGTTATGTCGTTGCTAAACCCTCAACTATGGTGCAAAAGATGGAAACAACAAAGCTGCTAAGAGGGCACCGTGATGCTGTCTATTGTGGTATGTATTCCTCGTCCTCTGAACTTCCAATTAACATCTCAATTTTCAAGATGAATTTTGATACAAATTTTGACAGAACTTATTAAGTGCTGAGATATTACTTACTGAACACATCTGTTAACCCTCAATATTTTACATGCTTTGGTATTCTAAAGGTCGTAGTCCATTGGCGGTGGTGCAATGAGATTACATCCTTTTTTAAGATTAAAAAATGAAATAAAATTATGTTTTTTTTTTTCTTGACTGTCAGTGCAAATGAATTATGTACTCTTTAAGATACCATTATAGCATCAGATAATATGAAGTTGTTAATTTAACAGCAATTTATGTGCATATTTGGTGCCTTTGCCAACATTCTTGTGAATGGAATCTTGGTTTTCTATTTCCACACTAGACCTATTAGAAGGAAAGTGACTAAAAATGGAATCCTTCCCCCAAAATTGCTTCTATTTTGTAGCCATATTTGACCGCTCAGGAAGATATGTCATTACTGGTTCGGATGATCGTCTTGTCAAGATTTGGTCGATGGACACTGCATTATGCTTGACCAGCTGTCGTGGACATGAGGTGACTTTTGACTGTTTAGATAATTCCTGGAGCTTATAACAGATTTGTAAAGCTTTAGATCTTTATTTTCTGTTTTAGTTGTTTTATTCTCCTGATCCTGTGGATTAAAGGGTGACATCACTGACTTGGCTGTAAGTTCAAACAATGATATGGTTGCGTCTGCTGCAAATGACTTTGTTATTCGCGTTGTAAGTGTTTCTTATCAAGCATTCAAGTATGTTTTGTTCTATTTTCTAACTACTCACTAGTTCCTTTTGGTCTATCACAGTGGCGCTTGCCAGATGGGTTGCCGATTGCAGTCTTCCAAGGGCACATTGGAGCTGTTACTGCTATTGCATTTAGTCCCAGAAATTGCTACAATCTTTTATCGTGAGTCCCTTTACAGAGTTATAACATGACTCCCTTTTGATGCTTTTCTTTATTAATTGATTAGTTTTGACTATTGAAAATGGAAACCCAGATTTCACTTTGCCAATGAACTTTCTTGTAAAGTATATTTGTTCGTTTTGAGAGCCCAAAAGTTCTGTACTTCAACATCATTGGTGTTGGTTTATCATACCACGACATAGTTGAGAGGCAGATACTAAGATATGCTAGAATTCTTCTTGTCATTTTAGTTATTCGGTTATTTTCAACTTTTATAGGTCATCTGATGATGGAACTTGCCGGATCTGGGATGTCAGAAATTCCCAGCGCCCTCCACGAATATATGTGCCAAAGCCTGCAGATGCTATTGCTGGTAATATGGTTGCTTATGGTTTGCCATTTTTTGCCGGCATTTGGTTGGCACTTGATATCTTGCATGGACCTAATTGGGAGTTTTTTTAGCAGGTAGGAGCAGTGGTGCATTAAGTAATGGGACCTCGTCAACCAATGCTCTGCAAAGCCGTCAAATACTGTGCTGTGCTTATAATGCCATGGGAACTGTTTTTGTCACTGGCAGTTCTGACACATATGCAAGGGTCTGTTTCAACACCGAATTCTTTCAATAGATCTATGATCTTTCTACTGTTTAACGTATCTGTTTTAGTTTATTTGTAATAATTTTTAGACATCCAAGAAGTTCAGGTTCTTCTAAATACTTTATTGCTTGTGTTTCCTGTATGGTTTTGTATTTGTCTATGATTAAAGCAACTATTTACAGGTATGGGATGCATGTAGATCTAAAACAGTTGAGCCAGGACAACCAATTCATGAGATGGATATATTATCTGGCCATGAGAATGATGTCAATTATGTGCAATTCAGGTTAGTATATCAGACATATACAGACGATCTGCATTGGTTCACATTATATATTTACATATGTTGTTGTATATTTGTTTTAAACTCTTTACTATTTCCCCATGCAGTGGCTGTGCTGTGGTTTCAAGATCTGACACTCCGAAAGATAACATTTCATCAAAAGATTCCTTGTGTGTATATATTCTTTTCTAAGAATGTAATCATGTAATATACAGTCTGTTACTGATTTCAGCAATTATACTCTATTTATTTGATCAACACATCCTATGCTAATTTATCAGGTTTTTCCATGATAACATAGTTACGTGTTCGCGTGATGGAAGTGCAATTATTTGGGTTCCACGAATGCGTAGATGTCATGTGAGCTATTTAATATGCGATTACAGTCAAACTTAAGTTTCTTAATTTGGAGGAAATATTTTTCTTCTTTTTTCTCAGTATATTCTCCTCCAGATTCATGGAGTAATGTGCCTAGTTTCATAACAAATTGAGTTCAGTCTGTTTTATAATATTTTATATACTACGATAGGGAAAAGCAGAGCGTTGTTGGACACGGGCATATCATCTGAAAGTTCCACCTCCTCCACTGCTTCCTCAACGTCCTCGAGGAGGCCCACGTCAGAGATTGCTACCAACTCCTCGTGGTGTTAACATGATTGTATGGAGCTTGGATAATCGATTTGTGCTTGCAGCTATCATGGGTATGGCTCTTACAATTTTTTTTTTTTTTACCATTTAGTCAGACTTTTTTACCCTCCAAATTCAGATCTCTCTCTTTTTCTGGCATACTTTACTGTCATTTTAGCTCAATAAGCATTAACCCCGCTACTTGTAGATAATCATGCAAATGCTTATACTCATATCTGCATTGTCTTGGCCCTTATCCTTTGTGAACCGATGCCTTTTTTTTTTCCTCTTGTGCCAACATGCATGGAGATTTTAAGAGTGACTATCTATCCTTTATCTTGTTTCATGCACTCGTTTTTACATGTTTTCTGACAAACTTGTCATAATGTTTCTTGAAAACAGTTGGTCCTCTACCCAACTTATAAATAATCTAGTCTGAAACGTTGTGAAAACCCTCTGTACCATTGTTGATCTATACATGCTCTTCTAATTTGTCACCATATTTTTATAATCATGTGTTATTTTTGCAGATTGCAGAATATGTGTTTGGAATGCGATTGATGGTGGCTTAGTACATTCTTTAACTGGTCACAGAGCATCAGTAAGTGGTTTCTAAATTTGCAATACATGGAACTGGTCTAGAGATTAGTATAATATAAAATAGACTAGGGGCTTAAACTGTACCGTCCAGCTCAGTTCTTACAACAACGGTCCAGATAAAGCCCGAACATGGTTCATGCCTCCCGAAAGTGTTTTCTGGATTTGCATTTCAGAAAACTTTTGGGTAGAACCAGAGTTGTAAAACTCGAACAGGGGTCTGAACTACACTGTCAAGTTCAGTTCTTACAGTACAGGTCCAGATAATCTCGAACAAAGTTCAGGCCTCCCATTAGTGTTTTCTGAATTTGTAGTAAAAATTGGATTTGGGGCCTGAACCGCAACTATCTGGTCTAGTTCTTACAACACTGGTCTAGATAAGCCCAAACAACACCAATTCCATCGTAATTACTTAATGAGAAATGATAAAGGTCTTCCTGAAAATTGCATACCAACATTTAACACACATCTGTCTTTAGTTAAAAAAGACTTGACACATGAAGTTAATTTTATTAAAGTTTATTGTAAAACCAGTTACTAACGTATTTAAGGGTTTAGTGAAGATTGTGATCGGAGCCCATCCATTTCCTCACAAGTTGAAGTTTTCTTAGTTGAAAATCTATGAGCTAAAGTTAACTATTCATTATTATCATGATTATTTGAAACAACTATGGTTTATGCAGTTACTGGGTCTCTTTGACAGGAAAATCAATTGAGTTCATGAGAGTTGAGAAGACATAAGAACCTCATCTTCTCCAGTCATAATGCAATTTTGATGTTGTGATATAAGATGGAAAGAGAAAGAGACCATTATTTATGATGTTTATCAAAAAACTATGTTGCATGGCTTATTTCTTCATTGTTTAACTCTTGGCAGTCTTATGTTCTGGATGTTCATCCTTTTAACCCACGGATAGCCATGAGCGCTGGGTACGATGGATTAACAATAGTTTGGGATGTAAGTGAGCTTTTCTGGGTTCTTTAAGTTCTACCGTGTTGTAATGTTTTGTTAGTGCTCATTGTTATTTGTCTTTCTAGATATGGGAGGGCACACCTGTTCGGATTTTTGAAGTTGGAGGATATAAGTTGGTTGATGGAAAATTTTCTCCGTGAGTGAATTTGCACTTTAAATTTGTTCTCTTTCCGTAGCAGATTTGACACTTCGATATTTTTGGACATTCAAACGACAACATGTAGGACAGCATGCCTACCAAAAATTTGGCGGTTCTGATGACACAGTACACTCATGTTCATTTTGTCCATTATCTTCTTAACCTTAAGTTACTACTTTTTGGGTACTGCTAAAGGAATTCACTCTTATTTTACCTAAAAGAAAGTGCACAAGAACAAGAAATATGATTGTTTCTCAAGAAACTTGAACCTTTTGTAATCAATCTACTATTATGTCTAAACTACCCAACTCCTTTGCATATAGCCTTGTCCTGTGTCAGACATTTCGTAGTCGCTTGTGAAAGCATGATTCTTGTGCCGTAGTCCATGAATCATTCTTGAAATGTTGATAATTAGCCTCAGTGTCACTTTTCATGGCTCTACTGTTTTGAACTTTTCTTTTCTGATTTAATCTAGTAAACTTATTCATAACCCTTGTTCTCATTCAAGTTTGCTATTTGGATTTGTTTCCATTTATGGAAATATCTGCTATTTGCTGTTCCCCAAGGATCCTGTGCATGGTTCTCAATATGTAGGGTTGTTCCAGATCTTGAATGCATCTGCATCTTAAGTTGTGACCATGTATATTTTCTTTGTTAAATAGGGATGGCACATCGATTGTACTTTCAGATGATGTTGGCCAAATATATTTAATAAGTACTGGCCAAGGCGAGTCCTATAAGGATGCCAAATATGATCAGGTACCAGAAAAATTTGCTTTAAATTTGTGGTTTGTTTTCCTCAATACTTGATATTTACTTCTTTTTTCCTGACAGTTTTTCCTTGGGGATTATCGGCCCCTGATCCGAGATGATAATGGGAATGTTGTTGATCAGGTTCGTTGCATCTCTGTTAAAGTTTTGTCAAATGAATTAACGTTGGTGTCTGCAATACACAACAAGAAAATGGTGACAAGATTTTTGTCGCCTATGCTATATTCTATTATATGTTTAATCTGATGAATGTTACAAGTCTTAAATGTTATACAGGAGACACAGCTGGCTCCATATCATAGGAATGGTTTAGATCTTCTTTCTGATTCGAGTATGTTTACTAGATACTTCTTATTATGAAAGAAGGTCCAAAATGGTCAGCGTACTCGTTTTATGCCCTAAACTATGAACTGTTCCATTTAATCCAAAGATCTTTGCTTCGTTCCATTTTAGTCTAAACTATGTTGCTTTCAGTTCCACTTTGGTCTCTACTATTAATTTTAGTTACGAAATCCATCAAGATTTTTTTTCAACGTCAGCACACTTTGACGAATTCCGTAACTAAAACTAACGGTGGGGACCAAAGTGGAACTGCATGCTATAGTTTGGACTAAAATGGAACAAAGTGAAATCTTTGGATTAAGACAGAGGATTTGATAGTTCAGGGTCTAAAACGGAACAAATGGAATAGTGCAGTGACCTTTTTGGACCTATTTCCTCTTCTTATTACTATTTGAGTTTCTTGATGTAGTTATGAGATGTCGCACTTCTCATATGTACATTAATGGGAAATGTCAGGTATGATTCCATATCCAGAACCTTATCAGAGTATGTATCAGCAACGTCGATTTGGTGCTCTGTGTAAAACCTGGAATCCATCATCCATGAAATTTGCTATTGGTCTGGATATCAGTTTAGATCACAATTATGAGATGCCACCTTTGGCTGATCTACAAAGAATGATTGAACCGATACCAGAGTTTTTAGATGCCATGTACTTGGAACCAGAAAATGAAGTAATGAGTGACAGTAATGACTCAGAGTACAATGTCCCTGAGGAATTGTGTAGTGAAGAGGGGCAAGGAGGCATAAGTGCAAGCTCTTTTAGTGATTCCGAAT
Organism: Pelargonium fulgidum; assembly: GCA_036897545.1. Classification (NCBI taxonomy): domain Eukaryota; kingdom Viridiplantae; phylum Streptophyta; class Magnoliopsida; order Geraniales; family Geraniaceae; genus Pelargonium; species Pelargonium fulgidum. Next base: position 10,691 of record JAYMTE010000445.1, read on the forward strand.
GCAGTACAGAAGATAGTGACGTTGAACACAGTAATAAGGATGCCCTTCGCAGGTCAAGTAGAAAAAATCACAGCACTGAAGTAAGTGGTCTTTTCACCTAATAATAATTGTGCCAATGCTTCTTTGCATCTATCTTTTAACAAGTCATTTGTTTTTTCAGATCGAGCCAATGGCTTCGTCTAAGAGGCGCACCAAGAAGAGGAATTTAGAAGAGCGTGCTGGCACTACATCCAGGAGTAACAGAACTAAAAGATCAAAATGTGTCCGCCGAGCAGTGTCAAAAATAAAGTCTTCTAAAGCAAACACAGTGAGACCTCAGCGAGTTGCTGCACTTAATGCTTTAAATATGTTTGCTCAAAGTTCTGGAACATCTGTGGGAGAAGATGAAGATGACTCAGAAGATAGTTCGTCGGACAGCGAGTCTGTGCTGCAAGATTCAAACATTCAGATCATTGAATCTGACAAAGAGTTGCAGAACAGGCAATGGAAATTTATCAAGGAGGAATGTCCACCTTTACAGTTGGAAGATGTACCCAAGCATCCTGAACTCCCTGATTCTCAATCAAATATTGGGAACAGGAAAAGATTGGTCTTCAAATTTTCACTTCGTGATTCCAAAAAGCCTATTCCTTCAGAAGAGATTAGACCTAAATGCGAGGATGCAGTTGATTTGGCCTGTCCATCTTTTATGTCACAAGAAACCAGTGAGAGGATTGAAGCAACCTCTAAGGATCCTCGGTCGTCTTCTGCAGATGCAATTGACATGGAACTATCCCAAACCTGCAACAATGATGTCAATGGGTATGTTAAACCTGATTGCAATGTATGAAATATTTTGTGCTAATTCTGAAATTTTAATTTCAATGGCATGTGTTATCTTGCAGGATTGACACGCAGAATGACACTAAAGCGACACGGGAACTGGATGTTGGGACGAATAAAGGGCTGTGTGTTTCTGATGATGCACAAAAATGTACATCACTTGAGACTTTAGAACCAGACGACCATCGATTGACAGGGCCTGCCTCCACAGCCTTGAGTAATGGAAATCTCAACAAGCAATATGAAGATCTGCCTGGGTCTAGTAGCTTCAGAGATCATGAATCTTTAGAAAAAGATAAAGAAATTGGCACTAACAACTCTTATGAATTGAAACTGAATCCTCCACCAAAATCAACAAAGTTAAAAATCAAAATCAAAAGCCCTTCCAAATTAAACTTTGTCCATGCAGTCGATAGCATGACTACTGCTAGCAGTGCTGTAAGTTCTTCGCAAATGCTGCATCCAGAGGCGAACATGAATAGACATGATGTTCACAAAAGGGGAAAGTCACACAAGGCTAGAACAAATTTTGATGATCTGGATGTTGGTATGGAAGGGGGTGCTTCAGATGCTGGCAACCATTTCGATTCGGGAATGAAATTACCTGAAACTGCACGGAGAACAAGATCCATGATGGGTTCAACTTCAAGGGAACCCAGTTCTGTGAACCACAGGGTGAGAGGTGGAAATGAATTGCGAACTTCAATAAATGCAGATCAGATCACATCTGAAGAAGGGATGTCAAATTCAAAATTGACAGTTAGATCAAGGTCTTCTAGGAGTGGGCAGGGTGGGTACTATGATAACAGTCCTAATTATTCATTGCAAAGGGAGTCAAGTCATCCCTCCCCAAAAGCATCATGGCTGATGTTGTCTGAAATTGAGGAAGGTTACCGTTATATACCTCAGCTAGGCGACGAAGTTGTATATTTAAGACAGGTGACAATTTTCTTCATTATGATTGCGATAATTTTAGCTTTTACTAATTTCTCTTCAATGGTTTTTACTTTGCTTGAGTCATTGTCAGGGCCATCAACAATACATCAGTACTGCAAACAGTGCTTCATCAGATTCACCTCCTTGGAAATTATTTAAAGGAAAACAGATAGGAGCCGTCGAAATATGCAAGCTAGAAGAGATTGAGTACCTTGTAATTCAAGGATCTGGGGATAGTGGCTGCAAAATCACACTCAAGTTTGTCGATCCTGTATCCAGTGTCTACAATGAATCTTTCAAATTGACTCTTCCTGAACTTGTTAGCACCCCTGACTTTGTTATTGAGAGAACACTGTATGATGCTGCTATAGAGAGACAATGGACCGTTGGGGATACATGCAGCGTTTGGTGGGGGAATGGGGAAGGTAATGGTACTGGTACTTGGTGGGATGGTGAAATTGTTTCTTCAAATCCCAAATCGCCTGATTTCTCCGACAGTCCTTGGGAAAGATATGTAGTTCGGTATACGGATGGTAATGAAACCCAGCACAGTCCTTGGGAACTGCATGACGCTGACGATCAATTTCAGTGGCCTCAGATTGATTCTGAGAGCATAGATAAACTTCTTAATTTGTTTGCTAAGTTAAAGGAATCAGCAAGCAAAAACCAGGTTTTCTTTCTGATATTGTTTATATCCTCTCACTCTTTTTTCTCTTTTTTTTTTTTCTATTTTTATTGAAGCTCGACATGTACTATATTTGAAGAATGGAATTATTTATAACTAATTCTACTGTAAACATTGCAGGACCGTTATGGGTTTCAGAAATTGAATCAGGTTGCTCAGAGGTCTGAGTTCATTAACAGGTGCATTGTTTTTGTGCTTGCTGCCTATTTATCTTTCTGAAAATCATCAGAGATCTTATATTCTACATCCTTTATTTTTTTAAAGTATTACTCGCACTATTCTTTGAGAAATCAGCTAATGGGTCTTTATTTGCACATGAAGAAGTTGTAGATTGGTGGTAGTTACTTATTGGTTAACCTTATTTCTGCTGTGAAACACATGCTGAGAAGGAACAAAATAAAGTATAAATCTCAGAAAACTGAAAGATGTGATATACGTTAATACGTGTGTCTGCATGTTCAATATCACCAAGAAAAGAAAATAAAAACAGAAAAAGAAAGGATAAACTACCAAAGTAATCCCTGAATTATCAGAAATTAACCAATTTGGTGCAAGAACCAGCTTTATGCCCAAATGGTCCCCCAACTATTGAAAGTCGTCCTAAATATGACGTTAACATCCGATCGATTTAGTTTCAATCTTTTTTATTTTTAATGCCATGTCATCAAAATTGATGGAAAAAACTAACTGAAGTTAAACATGGGGGACCATTTAGGTTGGTTTTCAATAGTTGGACCGTTTTGGCATAAATGTATTTTAGGGACCAAATTGGTAGATCCTGAATTCCCGAAGTTCAAAGACCATTTTTCTAGTTTTTTTCCTAGAAGAAAAGTTGGTTGTTTTAGTTTCTGAAGAACCTGACCGCTTGTCAAGCATGGTTTCAACTGCTATTCATTTAATGTCTTAAAACTGATCAGAGCACTCACTGCAATGGCATTTCTTTTTTGTCGTCGTGATGTGTGACCTTGTGGAAAATTCTTGCAGCTTTCCGGTTCCTCTGTATCCTGAAGTGATCCGGTTGAGGTTAACGAACAAATATTATAGAACAATGGAAGCGGTGAAGCATGACATAAAGGTGATGCTAGCAAATGCCGAAAAGTACTTTGAGAGATCAACAAAGCTCTCATCCAAATCCAAGGTGAAGCGCCTCTCCGGTTGGTTTAGAAAAAAGTTGTCAAAGTTCTAGTAAAGAGGTCTCAAAAGAACAGTCATATGTTGTCTTAAAGATTGTGAATTTACCCATTTTTTTGGAAAGCAATCCTTGTTTTGGTAGCAGTGTCTGTAGAAGGGTTGACCTTTGGGAAGGAACTTAGTTGTAATAGATGCCATTGTCCATACTCCATAGAGCTGACAATTCAGGTTTCAGGTCGAAAAGACCCGACTTCGATTCTTACCAGCAGGAAGTATTGTTTTGTGCGGGTCGGGTCTCAGGCTTTATACAGAAGATGTGTAGGTTGATCAACCCGGTATGCAAAAATGTGGGTCAAATTTTAGGCGAATGTGTGAGTGTTCAACCTGCCAGCTCTAATTGTATACACACAGGTGTTTTTATAATATAATCATAGTACTAATTGTCATCTGAAATTCTACAACGAGCAATTTTATGTTTGTTTAGTTCTGAGGTTGAAAAGGTTTTTGCTTTGCGTGCCCTTTGGTTTTTGTTGCTGTCAAATGTGGTTCTTGACTTTTTGGCTTCTTGCTCCTTTGAACTTCACAAATGGTTAAATAAGGAGTATCATTTATGTATATAAACTAAAATAAAACATATTTAGAGTTAAAAAAATATTGATTATATTATTTTATAAATATATCGGATTCGGAGTGAGACAAGTTATAGTTGTCCCATCCTTGACCCATACTTCAATCAAGAAATTATTTTTGCCCTATAACTCGCCGTGCCTCCTAAAATAATACCTGCCCGAATTTTGCTCATGCCGAAGAATACCTGTATTAGAACAAATTGCAATCTTAATCGACAAATCCAATTTATCTATTTTTTCTACCGTTAAATGTTCATTTAAAAAATCACTAATACACTTCATAAAATTAAAAAAAAAAAAAAAAAAAAAACTACCTATACACCGTTTATGTATCGAATTTGAGTCGCTATGATGCAGATGTATATCGGGCTATGATACATTATAAAAAATATATATTTTTTTTATTTTTTTTCTCTTTTTCTTTTTCTTTATAATTGTAATTCATAAAATAAATTTCTGAAAAAAGAATTATTATTATATTTGTGGAATGAACCACCTTCCAATCACGAGACGACAGGTCGTTAAATTGCCAAACTACAACCCTAAACCTCTATAGTCTCAAAAGTTCGTCGAAGCAAAGCAGCCAAGCAAGAAGAGGGGGGGGGAGAGAGAGAGATCATTAATTTTGACCGTTGAGAAGGTATCGAGGTCCAGCAATGGCGGGAGGGAAGATGAAGAAGGAGAAGCCGAAAAATGGCGCGCGAGCTCCATCGAACCACTACCAAGGAGGCATGACCTTCCACAAATCCAAAGGACAGCACATCCTCAAAAACCCTCTCTTGGTCGATTCAATCGTCCAGAAATCTGGAATCAAGACCACTGACGTCATCCTCGAGATCGGTCCTGGTACCGGTAACTTGACCAAGAAGCTTCTAGATGCCGGCAAGATGGTCATCGCCGTCGAGCTCGACTCTCGCATGGTTCTCGAGCTCGAGCGCCGCTTTCAAGGCACACCTCCCTCTCGCTTGAAGGTACATTTAGTGGAAATTGAAAAACAAAATTGTCATTGAAATGTTAATGATTGTGAACGTGAGTGATTCAAAGTTGTTTTTGTGTGGAAAAATGTTAGATATGAATCAGATCTAACTATGATTCAAGTAACTATCTTATTTATATATATTGAAATTGAGTTAGTTGGTGCTGATTGGTTGGCCCAATCCTTTTCAATTCATTGATTGTGAACTTGAAATCCTCAAATTTTGTTATTTGGTGTTGATTCTTTTATCTTTTGAATTTTGATGTTCACAGATTATCCAAGGTGATGTTCTGAGGACGGAGCTCCCATATTTCGATATATGCGTTGCAAACATCCCGTACCAAATCTCTTCTCCACTCGTTTTCAAGCTACTGTTCCACCAACCCGCGTTCAGGTGTGCGGTCATTATGTTCCAGAGGGAATTCGCAATGAGACTGGTGGCACAACCCGGTGACAACCTCTACTGTCGCCTTGCTGCGAACACCCAGCTCTGGGCTCGAGTTTCCCATCTCCTGAAGTTTGGGAAGAACAATTTCCGCCCTCCCCCTAAAGTAGATTCTTCGGTAGTTAGAATCGAGCCAAGGAAGCCACGCCCTGACGTGGAATTCAAGGAGTGGGATGGATTGTTGCGAGTTTGCTTCAATAGGAAGAACAAAACCCTAGGATCAATTTTTAGGCAAAAAAGTGTTCTCTCTTTGCTCGAGAAGAACTACAAGACTGTGCAAGCATTGCGTCTAGCTCAAGGAGGCTTGCCTGAGGGAACAGGGGCGGGGATGGAATTTTCGAAATTTGGGGATGTTAAGGTAGATCAAAGCATGGACATGGATGATGACGATGATGATGGTGATATGGAAGATGAAATGGAGGTGGAGGACGGTCATGGAGAAGGAGAGGCATCAGAATTTAAAAACAAGGTTGTGGGTGTGTTGAAAGAGGGAAATTTCGAAGAGAAGAGGTCTTCTAAGCTCACACAACAAGAGTTCTTGTACCTACTCTCTCTGTTCAACAAGGCTGGTATACACTTCTCTTGATTCTTGCTATCAAGCAAAACCCGATTTTGTTAGGTTGTTTTCTAGTCCTTTTTTGTTGCGATTTTCTTGATTTTGGTTTTGTGTTGTGTCAATTGTGTTTTATAATGTGATGGATTCTGATATTTCAATGGAATAGACCTTGTTTGTTTCTTCACATTGACTGTGTATATAAGTATATTTTGTACCCTTCATATTGTCACAAATTTGCAGTTCTATTGTGAATATTGTCACAAAATGATGATCAAGTTACGAATATCCCCGGGATTGGACCAAGCTTGGCCTACGGGCCATTTTATTAGCTAGAACTTGTAAAATAGGTTGTGATCCGACCCGACAATAGGAACATGCATGCGTTTTTTCATCCGACCCATTTAGACTAGAGCCGAGTCCAACCCCCGATCTGTTTTGCCAGGTCTACGGTCTACCTAAAAGGAATGCTTGAAAATTTGAATCAACAACCAAAATTTGAAAGTGATAATCTTTGAACACAAAAGAAAATGTTACTACTTTACTATTCATAGAATGTTTAGGACTACTACATAGACAAGTAGAGAAGCTATTTTTATTTGGTATGAATGTAGGTAATTGCTTTGAGCAAATGGTCAGTTTTGAGTGGCTTGCACAAGTAAACATCCATTCCAGACTCAAAGATTCTTGCTGTTTCTTCTCCAGCTGTGTGTGCTGTTAATGCAATGATTGGGATATAAACACCATATTGTCTCTCCACTTCTCTTATCCTTCTTGTTGCTTCATATCCATTCATTATTGGCATCTGTTACACCAAAAAACCAAAAATAGTTTACGCAAATGTTACGAACATGTGAAATGACATTTTTACCCTTTGCCCATTCTCGTCGTTTTAGTTTTGAGTTCACGAGAGGGCAGACAACCATAATTTCTGAGACGTGTAAGTAATTTTTTTGAATTAAAATAGTCAAAAACGAGAATGGAGGGCCTTTTATTTATATACGAATTTTTGACCTGTTCAGAGTGTGGAGAAAGATATAACCTTTAAGAACAAAGTCGCTACATACCTCGCAATCCATCAGTATGTAATCATAAGGAAGAAGCTTCTGATAATCTTTGAAGCCATTGCACACAAGTTCCAAAGCTTCCATACCATTTTCACATCCCTCAACACTTGCACCAAGTTTTTTAACAATAACCATACCCAGCTTCAGCAAAACTGAAGAGTCCTCAGCAATCAACAACCTTTTGCCACTCAAAGCCTTGCCATTGCCATTGCTAGAGCTTCCGATTTCTCGTATCTCCGAGTTCTTGAACTCGAGCCTCTGAGCTTGAGCTGGAGCTGGAGGACGGGCTTCGAGTAGCT
>JAYMTE010000446.1:0-18226 GCA_036897545.1 Pelargonium fulgidum
CCCATTATAAAAACTCTTTTCAATAAAATATGAAACCATCAGCCAAAGCCAAAAGTGAAAGAAACAAAAGAATACAGATGGAAGAGAATCCTACTCAACTTACTGTGTTTAGAATATCAATTATTTGCAGTTGAGGGTCCATTTACCTATACGACCCGATTATAGCCCCTTATCGAAGGTTTTCTTTTCTCGAAGGACTTCCTTTACTTTTCATTTTATAGTAGAGATCCAGAATTCAGAGTCAAGAAAGTAACCAATCCCTGGTTTATAAAATCCCATCCAGTCACGTAGAAGTAGAGCTACCAAAAGCCTAAGGTGTGAAATTCCCGATCACTAGGAAACCTGGAATACGGATTCAATAAGAATAAGATAATGCTAAAGTTCTTATCTATAATGCTCTTTTTCCTCAGTTGGTATACCTTTTAGGTTTTGCCCATTCTAGCTATTGACCACCAGTTTTGACTATCTTTGTCAGCCCTATTCACTAGATCAGTAAAAGCAGAAGGACAAGAAAACCTTTTATTGAGTTGAATAAATCCCATTAACTGAACTGAAGTGGAAAACCTTACTCAATCCTATGGGCCTGGCTGATCAGAAACCAAGAACTACAGCTCTTTAGAAGACTTTCCAGTCAAATCAAATCCAATAAAGAAAGCATTTAGGGATTCAAGTAAACAGTGCCATGTTGCTGTCTATAAAGCAGCTTATCCTCAGTTAAGGTATCGAGTAAGTTGTGTCCTAGGTTATAGCCCCTTATTCTTTTATCGTATCTCTTTGCGAATCGCTTTCTTACATACAGAAGAGTAGATTCACTTTCATTAATTTGTCAACTTGAATCTATCCCAATAAGCAAAGCGGAAACCTGTAGAAAAAGGAATTTCCCCTAGCCAGAGTTCTGGAGTTTATCTTATCTTATACCACTCTCCTACTTAACCTGAAGCTCTAGTAAAATCCTGGTCAAACCCTATTAGAGCAAGCCTATAAGAACTCCTATTATTCCTATTATAGAGAAGTAGCTCCTTGTTCATTTCACTGGGTAGGCAAATCGATCGGAGGCAACCAGTACTCATACTCAATTAGAGTCCCAATACACTAAAAGGCTCAATGAACTAAGAAAACCCCAAACCCTTCATTTGATACCCAATTTCAATACGAAGAAGCCGGATCTTATAGCTGCTTTAGAATTGGAAGCCGAGAACCCTATTATAAAGAAATTTTCTCGCTTCTATTCTTTAGTTAAACAGAATCCTACAGAAGCAGAATAGGGAGAAATTCCAAGAAATTCGACCGATAGGTTATCAAAGCTACAATTCCTTTCTTTGAGTTATGGCTCCAAATTCTTAAAATCAAACTCTTTCTTTTAAGATTAAGAATTCTGCTAAAGCAAACAGAAGATGTTTATGTTCCGGCTATACACCTGCTATCCCTCCCTCTGGAAAAGATAAGAATGCTTACGAAACCCAGTCAAAACTTCCTGTACCTGTCAAGCGAAAGAAAGGTTCCTGCACAAAGCTATAGGTACTGCAAAACCCTGAATGAGTAAGTACAAGACGAAATGGACAAGAAATGTTGAGAGGAGCGAGAATTACCCTGCATAATTAGGACTAAGAGCTACAGAATACACCTTCCTTACCGACAGCGCTAGCTTTAGCTCCAACAACTACAACAAAGAAAAAGAAGACAACTTGGGCCTGCTAGTAGAGTACTAGCTTTTTCCTTCTTAGACACAAGATTATCTTAGATTGGTAAGTTTAGAACACTCAACAAGTCAAATACCCGATGTGGACAAGTTAGTAAAATCCATAAAGAATAGAATTGACCTCTTACAAAGAGTAAGCTTTCTTGCCCTCATAATAATTAGCTCACAAAGCAGCTAACAGACGAATGAATACATTATCTTGAACACCTTGCTTTACAACGAACTAAAGAAAGAAGGAATTACTCCTCGGTTAGGAAACAAGATTCAGAGTTATGTCCATTACCAAGAGCTAATTCTCAAAATTCTAAGGAAATCCCAAGCTAATGCTAATACTGAGGTAAACTGTAAGCAAATCCCTGTATACATGGGGAAAATCCTTCCCAAATACAAGGCAAGAGCTTGTCTCTTGTGCCTTGCTACCGTACAGGTTTCCATTAACAACTGAACAAAAGTAACTAAACATGCATGATTAAGATCCTCTAAGTATCTATCATAAATTTCAGTGAATCAACTCCGCTAGCTGCTCCTAATAAGCTCATGTATCAAAGGAATACAAATACAAATTATCAAGACGAAACTAAAGTCAAACTGGGAAATACAAGGAATCTCTGGGAAGGTAATAAATGAAGACATCTCTTCGTTTCTAATACACCTTGCAGATGATCGGGAAGACAAACTAGCGACTTAGTGCTACACTTCCTTGGAAAGGTCTTCCCTCAAGTTAATAAGATAAGAATGATTTAGACTTTAGAATTAAAATCTGATTCGGCTTACAAGCAAAGGAGTGTAAAGTTTGGTACGATTGGCAAGTGGATTATTTAGAGTTGGTTATAAAGCGGCAGCACAAAGATATGAAACCAGAGTACCTAAATTGACAGGAACTCAATAAAGAGCACAAAAGGGCTAGGACTGCATAGAGCTCCACTTGCAAAGGACATCCTTGCTTTACGAACAAACACCTGAGTTAGACCTTGACTTCAGAAAGTGCTACAAATTCAGAGTTATATCCCTAATCTCTAATATACTAACTACTCAAAGGCAAGTTGACTTGTACATCATAAGCATTAGAATGCTTTCCTAAAGAGTTTGAGTTACTCCTTATCCCATATAGGAACCTCTATTAGGAGTCTCTTTAAAAAGTTACAATTATCTGTTATCCAGTAACATCTCTTAGACTCAAACTCCTTGACCTATACAGGAACAAAGTCAACTTACTTGCCTTGGGCCTAGAAATGTGACCTGCTAAAGAAGGAAGCTCAACTCCCAGCTATACTAGATAGATCAGGAGAACTATAAGGTACGTAGTCTAGTTGTTCCCTTTCTTCAACTCAACAGAACAAATAGCTACACAATAACAATAATAAGCTCGTTAGGAAACATGATTAAGAAAGTCCGATATTGTCTCCTAGAGAATCTGAGAAATTTTCATACACCTTACCGTTAATCTGCTTAGAATTGAATCTCCTTTATTTGCTTTACTGCTCTAGAAGACATTAGCAACTACAAACAAAAGTCTGTCCTCAAAGAGAGTATTCTATTCTGTTATACTATAAGGATCTGCCTCTGCTTTGGATTCCGGTAATTGTTCTTGTATACTTATTTATTATAGAGCTTGAGTCGGAACTATCTGCCAGTAAAGGAATAACGTAATTACAGTAACAACTTGATATTTACTTACTAGAAAGATTTATTGAAAACCTAGAAACCCAACTACAAATCCCTCTTACTTGTTGCACAACTTCCCGGATACCTAATCTTAGATTCCTAACTAACTAGAAAGCCGAAGGTTCTAATACCTCCAATCTAACTCATTGTTTAGCAGGATACAAACAGTAATTCAATTCAGGACCAAACTCAACTCTAAAGACTTGTAAGCCTGTATAGCTATAGCTGGCAAAGGACTTCCCTCAAGAAGAAATAGCTACACATGCTAAGAAACTTGGTTTTAGAGTCTAAGGAGGAAATAGAATCTTGTTTATGTTATCCATTTGAACCTCTCTAGCAGAACTTCGTACCTTACAGGAACCTCTTAAGTCTCTTTCCTAAAAAACAATAGGACTCTCATCTCAACTCAAAAGAAAGAGGGAAATATGTACCTTGCAAAACCCTGAATATAAAATACAATAAAGATGGAATTCATAGAACATAGAACTAAGACTCGGATTTCTGGTTTAAGCTATTCTCTGGCAGTCATACATAGTTGGTATCTACTCTAATCAAGTCTAACAAGAACAACTTCCCAATTAAGGATTACATTTACACTTTCTTAAACTACTACACAGGAATTGTTGGAATTCTTTCTTTTAGCATCAATTCTTTGCAGTCCTTGTAAGGAGCTAATTGGTTTTCTGGGTTGTAGCTAAAGCATAGATACATGGGAGTTAGAGATTCTTTTACAGGAAAGCATCTCTATTCTCTTTCTTCCTTTGATTGAGAATTCCTAGTATTTTCCTCAGAATTTCATAGTTTAGGATATAAAAAATTCTTAGGGATTGCAGCAACTGTAGCTAGCATCTTATCAATCAGAGACAGTGTAGCTAATGAAAGCCAGTTAAAGCAGTGTAGGCTCAAAGATGGTGACAACTCTAAGTCTAAGAAGGAAGATTCTTAGGATAAACTAACTTGCTCTCAAATGTATTCTTGATAATTTGTATTTGGTATTCCTTAACTTGAACCAGAATCTATTTCTTTAAGAGTAGATTCCAAGTATTTTCATTCCCTGTAGCTATGCTATGAATTTGGTCATGAGGTATAGCTAGGAAAAGGACTAGGAAAGCTTAGGATTATTACCTATCTGGTAATTTAGAATTTATCTTGTAATATAACCCAAGCAGGGATTCAGACATAGAACTCTAAACGATTGAGCCAAGAGAATCATGTAAGAACTTATACCTTTTTTTTTGTAAATAACCTGATTTCTGCATAGAAAACCTTTTTTGGTCATAAATGTTTTACGTGTATAATTATCATGAATGACAAGCCTTTCTGGAGTACCTTTGACGATTCTGGGGGGGACTCCTGCAATGTGGAATCAACAAACAATTCAGTATTATACTATTTCCTGACATCGTACCTTCCTCTGATAAGCTTTTTGTGAAATAAGGCAATGAGAAATCTCGTCTAAACACCTTAAATATAGTTCGAAGTTTCGTGATTTGTCTATATACGTATATTTGTTACACATCGATTTACTAAGTTAGACTTCTGCAAAAACAAAAGAGCAGCCTTAATTCCTGAGTGGATAAGTCAACAAAATCTTGTAAATCCTTATACGGTATACTAAACCCTATACTGGAATTCTATCAATAAATGCAGGATTCTACTAAATTCCTTAGATTTCGTACCTAACAAGTCCTTGTCACGGAAACTTATTACTGCAATGAATAACCTGTCATCTACCTCCAGCAAAAAGTTCTCAAATACGGGATAACAAGTAAATACTTAGCTATAATTCTAAAAGTTTTGACCTTCGCGTACTTGTTCTATTAAGAAAAAAAGCAGAACTCTTTTTTCTCTTATCTTACTTATCTAGATAATTACGAGTATAGGGAAGGTGCGTTCTGATAGTACATAGAGTATACAGGTAAGACTTTTACCCCAATTACCTTGTTGTTGTTATTGCTGCAAGAGAAGTTTAGATGAGCTAGAGCAAAGAATAGGCCAAAGCAGTAGCCATAGCCAGTAGAAGCTGTACGAGCCAGAGATAGTGTATTCCCTGTCCTTATTGTTCCTAAGATAATATAGATAGTATAAGATCTCGTAAATAGATAGAGAGTAATAGATAGTTCTATTTAGTTATTCTTATAGTTGACACTACAGGAATAACTCGACTTGAACCTGTGTCCGCCACTTCAATTGACTAATGACCTAATTTCATCTCAACAAGGAATGTACACTATAAACTATCTACCAAAAAGCTTAGGGAGTACTTGTATTAAAGGGAGGTTGTTTATTTCAAACTCATATAATCTCATTCTTTTCTATCTCTTTCTTTCCCAAGTCCTTTATATCTCTTCCTAGTCAAATCCTAAGTCCTAACAAAAATATATCTCATAAACAAGAAGTCTCATTAACAGTTAAGTAGTCATGAAAGTCAAGTTGAAGCCTGCTTTTCCAGTTTTTATAATTCAATTTGGGAATAGTTATCATAATTTTGTATAAAGTGAAGCCAAAAATTATTTTCGGTAAAGGCAAGAGTTGTGGATATCGAAGGGAGTAGGTAGGTTTTCCTCTTATTCTTATTTGGGAGTCTCTTTCAGGGTTTATTTGCTTGATGTTCAGCTTTTTTAGGTTTCCGCTCCCTAACTATAAGCTACAGGGAGCATGAGGAATACAGCTTACTAGACCAATCTTTTCTAAGTCTCTCCTCTAATCTAACTCTTTTCCTGCCGATTCTGGTTTAAGGTCCTAAGGGTATAATAGTTCTCAAACATAAGAAAGATTGAATCTAAAGGGGTCTCCTGATCTCGCTGGGAAAAGAAAAGGCATTCTAGATAGAAAATTCGAGGTCTGGATTAGTCAATTCTTTATTATTGAAAGTATTTGCTTGCTGATATATAAATGGAGTATCCTTTTCTTTCTGGGGAATCCGGTCTTTTAAGATTAAAGATAAGAGTCACAGAAGTCACAATTTTAAGAGGGTTTTGGCTTTAAGGTTCTGGTTTTATAGTTTCTGTTCAATTTTTAGTGAATATTAAAGATTTGAAGCTAAAGCTAATTTGTATATTCTTGAGCTGGAGCTAATATCCTTAATTAGGAATAACGAGTTAAGCTGACATTGATGGTAGAAACCTGATTATCTTCTTTATTCTTTGGAACCACTGATTCTCTGTGTTGTAGCAGGCTTAGCAAGAAGAAGAGCTTTCCATTTCCTTAGATTAGAGAGCTTCCAATTAAGTAAGTGTATTCTAAAGGAGAGGATAAACCAGATAATTCTCTTTCTTTCCTAAATAGTTACAGTTTATCCAGGAACTTAAGACTGAGACTTCTTATCGGTTTATCGGTATGACAGCCTTCCCAACTAAATTCCTAAATAAAGGTAAGTGAATAAAGTAAGAACTTAACCAGAATCTGGATAATGCTAGGATAGGATTGGTCTTTCAAAGCATGAAAATTCACTAAAGTCTATACGAAGAGGAAATGGGAGTAAAGGTACCAGAGCTAAAGGAAACTATCGATTCAGAACCGAAGAGAAGGAAACTACCGAAGTTGTAAGGAAAGGTTCCTGCACATGGAAACTAAGAAGAACTTAACCTGTTGAATGATCCTGACACTGAGTGATGTACCCAAAGAAACCTGAACTAAAGCCTCACTTCGAACCTGGGAAATTCCATGCTAATACAGGGAGATCTCCTTTACCGAGGGAAGTTCAATAAGTGTTCACTAGCTAACATAGAGAAGATTTACTTACAGGTAAGCTTGTACTTGTCTAGGAATCCGCTTACTGGTGTATAGGAAACCTTAAATCCCTAACAGGAAATCTCAATGTATACTTGAAACTGTTTACTTGCTTCAGAAAGAACTACAATTATGAAAGCTATACAGAGCTCGCTTTTGGACTTCCATCTTAGATTAGACTAGAATAGCATCTTGAACTCCTTTCCAGCTATACCCAGTTTCCCATTAACAACTAGAGATTCTGTTTTCTACTGTCCTTAGAATTAAAACACCGGAGAGCCTATGAGAATTCCTATTGAGTAAACTAAGGGACTCTAACAAAGCTAGACGTCGCGGGCTAGAACACCTGTACATTAGACATCAATCAGTTAATGGTTACCCTTCTCTTTTCTATACCATTCATCTTTCTATTCCATTCCTTTCTTCCTTTACACTCTATCCGCTTAGAAGAGCACAACTTTGGCTACAGCTTACTGACTAGCTTTCCTAAACAATCGATAGGAATTATTGACTGAAATCACTAATATTAAGATACTGATAGAGAAAGAAAGGATCAAAGTAACAAACAAGTCAGTAAGAAGTCGATACTGGTACAGACATTGAAGCTATAGGTATCAAGAAGACTCAGAGTACAGCTATCAAGACAGCTATCGAGCATACCAGGTAAGACAAAGACAAGGCAATCTTTCTCTTGTCAAGAAAAAGTCAATCAAAGTTGTCCGCTATAGCGCTCCTCAACTGCTTTTTCCCTAAGGAAGTCTCTCGTCATTTCTTCAAAAGTAGTCTGACATAGCTGTCAAAGTCTTCCTTTTTGTCTCTTTTTCGATTGGTCTCTCCTGATTGGAT
This sequence comes from Pelargonium fulgidum, assembly GCA_036897545.1. Classification (NCBI taxonomy): domain Eukaryota; kingdom Viridiplantae; phylum Streptophyta; class Magnoliopsida; order Geraniales; family Geraniaceae; genus Pelargonium; species Pelargonium fulgidum. The sequence goes on from JAYMTE010000446.1 coordinate 7,943, forward strand.
TGAGGACCAAAATCCCGGGAAATTACAAAGTTGTCAAATTCGAAACAGGTCCACAGAGGGAAATTGCTTGTTTATTCATTTGACATGTATAGCTGGCCTACTTTTCCAAAAACGGGGATGCACTTCCTTAGCTAAATGTTGTTTTATTCATTTTCTCGTAGGCGGATTTTGAACAAGAAAAAAGTAGCATTCTCCTCGGTCCGACTTCGTCGCCTCTTTTTTTGAGAATTTTTATGTTTCGTATAGATGGAAAAGTTCATTTTCTATTTTTTGTAGCGACTGGAAAGAAATTCCAAAATCTATGTTTATATAGCGACAAAAGTCCTGCTCTTTGCTTTCAGCCAAAGATAGGAAATTCTAGAATTGACTTTGGACTAGCTCCTTTTATGCCCTGACTTGACTGCATCCCTGCTGAATACCATTCTGATAGTGTATTCTAGGTGTATATACTAGTTACATATGTCAAAATCTTAGTGTTGTAGTGATTAGTCTTCCTATTTCTTTAGTTCTTTCTTTTGAGTTAGGAATGGAATAAGGGTTGACTAGAGTTGTATAGGAGTGATAGCAAGACTAGTGAAGTATAAACACTTCCTCCTTCTGTTCTTATCGTTAGGGAGGTAAGCTTGCTTAGGGGCGAGGGCATCCATCCCTAAACTATCTTCCGTTTTATGAACTGTAGGCTATTTTCAGGGTACATAAAAGGAGTCTCCTCAATTCTAAAAAGCTGCTTTTGTGACCTTCTATCGGGACTAATCTCTAATAAAAAAATATAGAGTTTCATACTTAGATTTCGGTGTCAAGAAAGGTTATTCGCGGTATATGAGTATTCTGATAGGGTACTTCCTAAGTTGATAAAAAGCTTTTTTAAGGCTCTAAAAGCTAGTAAAATAGAAAATGGCCTTAGATTTTTTAATAATAAGAGTCCATTATGAGACTTTCTTTTCTATTGTGTTACTTAACCTGGTTTTACTAATGAAATTCAGTATAACAGCATCCAACTGGAGTTTGGATCAAAGTCAAAGTAAGTTTTTAAAGAGCCGGGTAGGAATAGATATATGAATTTCGGGAAAAGGCATTTGTAAATTACAAGTTATTATTAATAATAAGTGTCTATAAAGGTATCCGAAACTTTATATTATTTAGAATTTTTAAACAAAGGATCTTTATCTGTATCTATAGGACCCTTTGTATTAGTCTAAAGAACTTATATCCACTTTTGCTCGAGAGGTTCCGTGTCTCAACGGGTTTTGAGTTAAGGGGACTCTCCTTGACAGAAAATTGTGGATTAAACCGGAATATTCCACACCTAAAAACGAGGAAACTTCTTTATTTGTTATTCAACACAAGCAGATGGTAACATGGATAAGGTCAATTCAAATTTTTTAAGCTGACGAGGAAGTATAATATCCAAGTCCTTTTAATTTAATTCGTAAAGGTAATACTAGAGACTCCTAGAATAAACTAAAGCAGGAGGGTTCATTTGTAAATTTCGAAAAATGTAATCATCCCAGAATATACAGAGTCTTCCTTACTTAATTGGATTAAAGGTTTCAAAAAGAAAAATAACTTGAATTTCTTTTCATATCAGAATTCCTCAATATACATACTAAAAAAAGAAAATGCACTCTTAAGTTTTGACTTCTACGCCTGGGTCTTGTATAATAAAGCGAGGGCAGAGTCCACGATGAGATAAAAAGGGGTTCTATTATTTCTTTTTGATAACTGATTTTCTATTCGGAAAGTCTGTCTTATAGTTTCAAACTAGCATCTACATTTTTTGACATGATATCAAGAAATACTTGAGTAAAGTAATGGGTTAACCGAGGGGAAAGATCTAAAAATAGAAAAGGAAAGATGTTACTGTCTCTATAATTAATCAGGGATTGGAATTTCAAATTGGAAACACCGGCTAAAAAGGAGGTAAAACGTAGGACCTCAACTCCTAACTGGCAATAAAAAAAATGATTATAGAGAGTGACTCTGGTATTGTTTGCTTTAGTTCTTAATCCTTAAGCTCTAGCCTTTTTTGAAAGTCTTTAATTATCTACAGTTTATTCCATAATTTTCAAATTAAGCGGCTGTTTAGGGGTTTGCTCTTGTACTGCCTCGTTTCCAAGATCTCTCTAAAGTAATGAGTTTCCAGTAAAGACTAAAGTCTATAAAGTAACTCCTAAAAAAACTTATGCCTAGGCAAATTTGTGAGTTTAGATAAGCTGAGGTATTTTTCTAAGTAAGGATTTTCCGTTTCAGTAGCTAAGTTGTATAATAAGGAAAGTGAAGAATCTGATTAAATTAAGGAAGAGATAAAGAACTGAGTAAGTGGCTTCTGTGCCCCTTTGTTTACAGGTTTCATATGCCCGTTCTTTTTGATTTCTGATAGGTTACTTTACTTTATAGTCAAGGGATGCTCGCAAAGTTGATATACTACACTTCACTTCTCGTGAGGAAGTCCTTGTAAAGGGGTATTCACGTATAAGAGAAAGTGGAATACATTCTGCAGAGGCTTTAATATTGTTCTAATTGACGATAATTCAGGAATTCTTTGGGAAATACAAAATACAATTTGTCAGATGCGGTAACATAGGTTCAAATCGCCTTGGCTTACAAACTCAGTCCTTATTTGTTTGATAGGGTAGGCTTTTTCTTGAGAGAAAAGCTTTTTTTGGAAATCTCTTAGCTTTGGTTATTCCAGGTTCTTTACTTAACAAGATTCCAGTTTTTTGTTATGGTCGATTGGATTGTCCAAGAATGATGTATTAAGGAATTACTTACATATTGAGAGGGCCCTGAAAGAAGATAGATAGCTTTTAAATCTCTTATCAAAATAGTGTACTGATTTACCAAAAGAATTTGAATTTAGATTCCCTATCGGCTTAAGTGCGAGCGGGCATAAAGATATGGAGGACGCTTGAAGATGAAGAGTAAAAATGCGTTATTTATCCGATTAAATTAGTTACAAAGATTTCAAAGGGCATGCCTACCAAAAGTGCTCTTCTTTACAAAAATGCAATACCCAATTGGTTTTTAAACTCCTTACTTTTTCTGATAACGAGTCCCTATTGGGTTTGTTAGTTTTATTCTCCGTTACAAGTTTTTAAGGATTTCAGACCCCGGAATATCTTGCTCCATTTCTATTTACACTAGGAATACAAAAAGACTTCCGCTAGACTTGTTGCCTCGCCCTTTCCCTCAAATTAGGGGCCCTAAAAAAATGAAAGCAAGTAGAAAACTTCCTCGCTAATGTTGCACACCCACTATTCTAGTAAATTCAAGAACAAGCAATCCCATAACCCCTTGGCTTGACTGCCTTACAAACTATAAAACAAAACAAGGAATACCAAAGCCAACTTACGGATTTCCTTATCTCCTGAAATACCTTTAAACCAAAATACAGATACCAGGAAAAAAAGCATAGAGCTGCTACCTCTTAATGAGCTTCCCTAAGGGTTTTTCAACTTGCTACAGATACACAAGAAAGCACTCACTATAAGAAAGATTTAAGGACAATTCCTCTTGTTTTCTGCTTTTATCGTTTAAGAGGAGAAAACTTTAGAAGATAATGAATCCTTTTTACCGCCCGAAGTGAAACGGAGGAAGGTTAACTCATCATGGTAGTATCAGTATAGTACATACTCACACTAGGACCAGCTACAACAACAAATAACCAGGAACCTCTTGCACTTGACTTTACTGGAAAAACCCGCCAGCCAGAACGATACTGCCCAGAATTCTAAATTGTAAAAGCAATCAATCCCTATACCTCTTAACTAGAAAACTGGAATAACAGACTTAATCTTACCCCAATTAAATAAGTGTCTTAGGAGCTCTTTCTCTTATTGTTATGGGACTTCTTGTAGCTAGTAGTTGTGATTTGGAAGTATCCTGCCTATATAGTACATATATTAATAGTACCGAGTAATTAGAGTAATCGTTATAATAAGATGAGTCTAAAGCGTATCCCTCTTGTACTCTGGAGTTACTGACATGGGAGGCAAGTTTACTTGGAGGGAAAAGCATTACTCTACCCAACTGAAGCTTTGCGTAGGGAGGGAAGGGCATTTAGTACTATTTAGAGTATATACCATATTACACTAGGACCAACCAAGATCAAGAAAAAACTTCAACTTTAACTGACAGGAAAGTAAGGCTCTAATATTCTTTGTTTGGCAAGCCTCTACCTTTCATTATTTATAGAAAATAGAAATTTAGCCTATCCCCATATTCCTTAAATCCTTAAAATCTTTATTATCAGACAGAACCCAGAAACAAAGGAACTTACCTTAATTAAACACCAACTTCTTAAAATGACTCACTTGTTCTTGACTTTATTCTTTAACTTGGAGAGTAGTAGGGAATGTTTAAAAAAAGGGTTTTACAAGATCAAGTATTTTGATAAATCTGATTTTTGTGTGGTTAGTTTAGAAAGGATAAACTTTGGTATTCCTCTCTAAGTTAGTATCCTCCATTTCGATAAGCTCCATAAGCCCTTGAGGGATGTCCCTAATACTAACTACTTTAAACTCTTATAATAAAATTTATATAGTATCCTCGTAAGCCATATACCCAAAATCACGTAAGCACATATAACTCCAGTAAGCTTATTATTATTAGATAGCTCTAGTAAGTATTTTGTTGGTTTAAAGGCATTCCAAGATGTAGTATAAAGGTTACGGAAAACCAGAGTCAGTCTGTTTCTTTTATGTAGAATAAGTCAAAAGGGTATTTAGGAAAGAGGATTAGGAGTTTGCTTATTTATAGGTTTCAGATTTCTGATTAAAGATTAAAGTAAAGAATTTCCAGTAAAGTAAACGAGTTCTAGTTTCTGGTCCTAGTGTAAGTAGTTATATTACAATAACTTTCTCTAGCAAGCTGTTATGCGGAAGCCCTATAAGACAAAGCCTCCTAAGGAAAGTCTAGCTCAGAATACTAAGAAAAGTATGGACAAACTAGTGCAAGAAGTAAGTAGTCAATAAAAGATGCTAGCGCAAGTATAACTATAGGAACAAGAAGGCTGCAAGCAAATACTCCTATATAATTGCATGGCATGAAGAAGTCCTAATCTTAATTAAGTTACATATTTAGAGCTCTGATACGTAAGTGCCGGGAATCCGCCTTACAGGTATAGCTCAGAATCAGAAGAAGAAAGGTATAGCTCTAGCAAAGAAGATACAAAAGCAGAATACAAGAATAATAAAGAAATCTCATCGACCGAGTAATAAAAGAAGTAAGATACAGATTTAGAGGAAGACAGAACAAGTAACTCAGATAAGTCAGAATCAGTTGTAGGTGTTGGTAAGTGTATCATCCAGGTATACTCATTTCACTACTATAATGACTCCTATAACCCCTATATATATATATATACCCGCTTAGTAGTACACTATCTATAACCCAGTATACCGAAAGAATCCCTTCCCTTCCTAGTTCCATTACTGCCTCCCCTATCTCCTAGTTACCTATTCCATTCCCCTATAAGTTACCTCTCAGTTAGGTTTAGGTATAGGTCTGACTCTTGCTATGTCTCCTGTTACTCATGTTACCTCTATAGCTAGTACAAAGACTCCTACAAAGATACAGAAGAAAGAATCTAACTCTAAAACATAGTAGAAACCGGCGGTCAACAGGCCTTATAGGGAAACTAATCAACACCCCAACAGCATAAAAACGACCTTCTAGATAGTAACATTGGCATGATCTGATTTGATCTGTATTCCTGCTTTCTTTAGTTTTGCTTGGGAAGTAATTGAGTAATTGCTATTTCTTTCATTGCAAGTGTACAGGCCCTCTGCTTTTAGTTTGGGGATGTAAAAGAAGCAGCGGTCAAGCTATCTAAATAAAAAGTAAGAAACTCCAAAAAACTTAGTAGAATCCGTTGACAAATTGGTTGAATAGCCAGGTTAGTCGGTATCTCAACTGGCGATAATTGACATTCTCAAACTCATGGGGAGTCACTTTGGTGTTGTGTGAATTGATCTGTAACCTTTTTTATGGGTTTTGACAGGAAATTCTTTGATGGAAGTAGTTGCTCTTTACTTATAGACTCCTTTGCTTCTTTGTATTCTGTCTTTTATAAAACTACATTTGATTAGCAGGAACAAGAATAGGAGGGTAAGTGGCTGCTTTGAAAGTCTGTTCTTCCGTTTATTTAATAGAGCAGATAAGCTAGGGTTAAGAAGTAAAGTGGAAGCGCTTTGAAGTTGTTTTCTTACTGGGTTGCTCTAGCGTACGGAGTTCCAAGTATATAGTTTTCCTAGTTTTCGGGTTAAGTAAGAGAGTTCAGCAGGCAAAAACGAAAAGTAGGTAGATTTCCTAATTTGTAAAATTGATGTAGAAAAAGGGTTTACCTCGAAACTCCTACTAACTAATAGAAAACTTGGCTAAGGAAGTAACAGGTTCTAATCCAACAGCCTTAGTTCAAACTGGGAAATCCATATCCTTACTTTCATATTTGATTTCATATTCATACTCAATCCCAGTAGACTGCTCTTTTTTACCTTATTAGGCTTTAACTTTTAACTCGAATAAATTCCTCGAACCTAATTCTGCAATAGACTCCAAGGGACCTTGCCTAAACTTAGTTACTTTGTTCCACACTTTAATTTAAATAGACAGTTCAGTAAAGACTCTCATTTAAGCTTTCTTCATCTCAACCTGAATCAAGACTTTTAGCCTGTAACACCTACTACCTTCTCAACCCGCTAGGAAAACTAGGAAATTTCTACACCTACGTCTACCTCTTAAAAAGCCCCCTCCTTTCACCTCTCTCAAATCTACTGAGAAACTCCTGGGTCGTACACTTTGTATTCTGTCAAAGCTTTACTCACTCAAACCTAACTTTTAATTATATCTTTTGAATTGCTTGCTTACCTCCTTTCAAACTGAACCCTCTTCTGAAACTAAACTTATACCCCAACCCTATTAAGCTGCAACCAGACCCTTATCTAGAACTCCCCTTTTAGAAATTCCCTATTCATCAGTACAAACTAAATTACTTATCCTACCCTATTAGTTAGGTATAGCTATGACTCCCTCTTCTCTAATAGCTAGTAAAAAGACTAATAAGAAGAGTAAGAATCTAACTCGAGAGCTCTCAAGCAAAAGCAAAGGAATACAACTAAACCAAAGAATATAAAACAAATTAAAACAAAGTCAAAGCAGCAAGTCGTGGGTTATATCGCATGCAAGTCTACTCAATTCACTATAAAACAATAAACTCCTAAACTCTTAGTTTACTTGGTAACATTGACGTACTGTTATTCGTCTTAGGTTTCCATCGTCCCAATCGATAAACACAGAACACATCGAAGAAACAAACCTTTCAAACAAGGACAAGCCTAAAATATATATAATTTGTTAAGTCTATTTTTATTAGTAGCCTCTAGCTCTAGTAATTTTAGAGAATAAAGAAAAAAAGGACAAAGACAAATATTAAAGAGTTTCTTTTTGCTGGACTTTAATCAGATACAGAAAATAGGAATTAGTTTAAAAATAGGTAAAGAAATTGACAAGGAGGTCCTCTTTGTTACTCAGGATAAAAGTCGGCTTAGCTAGATTAGAAGGAATTTTATACCTAAAGAAGTTCCTAAAACCCAGTTCTAGTCCTCGCTTGTACAAATTATAGAGTCTTTCAAGAAAGTTATTTAGGTTTTTTTCATCTCTTATTACTAAAGCAAGATCTTTATTCCCTATTTCATATAGATTAGATAAATCACAGGTTTATAGATTAATAGACATCCTTTTTGGTTTTATTAGTAAATTGGACTTATTAAGCGAATTCATGAAGAGCAATCAAAGTCAGTTATCAGTTAAAAATGAAAGAAATCTTATTATGACTGGAATCTCTTAATTATAAATCGGATATTTATTACTTATTTGAGCCTCTTGACTTTTCTATTATCCTTACTTTCATGATCATGATTTGTAAGCTTATTTTCCCAATTAAGAAATCCGGATTTCTTAGGTTATTTTATCAGTAAGTTCCCCCATTTCATAAAACACTCCTCTTTTAACTTCAACCCTGAAGTATATACTTACTATATATGTAATGAAAATCAAGGAATAATATAAGGGTAAATAGGCACCTTCATAACTTCTTTATTTTGTAAAACTGAGCTGAAATAGAAAATTAATTAAACAAAAAAAATTCTTCATTAATCTAAAGTAGGGGTTATAGAAGACTATTCTACTTACTATATCAGGAAAAGGTTGCAATGATTCCTTCCTCCAAACCTACTACTTAAGATGACTTTGAATTTATCGTATAGAGTTTCAACTTAAAAAAAGTTTTACTAAACTGAGACTTCTCCCGGAAACCTTGAAGTTAAGTGCGGATATACAAGAGCCCTTTTTTGCAGTGCTTTTTCGAGAGATTTAACAAGATGTATTTTTTATAATATAGTTCTAATTGTCTTGTCGTAAGGACTCCCCTCTTTTAAGGAGTTAGGGTATTAACATTATAAAGAGAAATATCCTACTAACTTTTAATTTACTGATATAATTTGGCCTCTTGCCAAAAAAGGAATACTGATTGCTGGAAACTCTCCAATGTAAGGGCGGGCTCCTTGAATTGAGCATCATGAATATTTAATAACTAAGCCACAGCCAGAAACTAGACTAGTAAAGAAAGCAAATCCCCAGTCTATCGTCGAAAAGATGAAATTATTTGATTATATGAAATAAGAAATGGAACTCATAAAGGAACCTGGTACTACTCACTAATTCATTTTATTATGTATTAGCTTTTAGTAGGTAAGTCTTTCTGTCAGAGCTACGCGTTTGCTTTGACTTTGTATTTCTTGAAAACAAAGTGAACTCCGGCGGACCTCTTATACCGAAGAATTAATATTGAGCACTCTTGGTACCGTACCCTATTAAGTATTTACTGAAATGCTTTTGAATAAAAAGGAGTAATCTATAAGGCAATTCGCAGATAGTATCTAAGCAAAGGGTCTAATATATTATCTTTATTCCCCGGTCCGAAAACCTGAATACAGAAAAAGTGAGAGTATTCGCAGTCTTTATTAACAAGCTCAGTAGTATAAGGTTTATAAAGTTCTTATAGTTTAAGCGAAGAAGGCATACCCGATAGATTTACCAATTATGGCTATCTTCCGAATTATAAAAATAGAGATTACACAGCTGTAGCAAAGCCGCTCTTTAAATTGTTATCTAATGACTCGTTGTGCCAAAAGCAGCTAAATTACAGCCAAGCTAGAGTTATTTAGGATAATGGAGCGCCCTCATAGAATTCCTGATACTGGAAGCTCCTACTAAAAAGTCAGATTAGTAAGCTAGCTCCAAAGACTCCTTCTCAGATTATAGTCAATAGCAAGTTATAGCCGCGGTTTATGAAAAGTATATACCTTTACTTTAGGTCAGGTATCAAAAGTCTCATTTAGTCAATGAATAATCCATCGTAATAAAGTAATAAAAAGGAGTAAGAATCTAAAGTCTAATATTTGGACACATAGTTTTCTCTTCGTCGAGCCTGGCAGCGAGAGATTATACCGTATACCTATATCCCTGACTATCATAGTAATAAAGGGTTTCGTTAGGCTACTCCTTGGCTTTCAAAATCTATGTACACTTTTTACACGTAAGCTGTTTAGTACTCTAAGCCCCTTATGAACAATAAAAATAATAAATGCCATTTTGTAGAACAAGAGGGCCCTAAAAGCAAGATTCTCTAACTCTTGGGAGGGATCGTTCCTTTACTTAATTAAATAGTATATCTTTATATATAGCATCGATCTTTTTTTAGACTGTATACCTTGGTAGTTCTAGGCGTTAGGCTTGAGTTTTTGGCGTGTTCAATATTAGCTTATCAACAGTACTTTTCTAAAAATTAGGGTTACTCTAACTAAGCGGGGCACACGGTAGCTGCAGACTCCTCGGCAGTTACTCTATAAAACATTATCAGACATATTTAAAGGAGGCCAAGCTTATCCTATAGTAAACTATAAAGTATCCACATCCGAATGCAGACTGGATCGAGACACCACAGAATGTTTAGGTTTTTGTTATTCGAACCCTTTTCGAGGTAGAGCATAGTAGGGAGGCGCTTAGGTACTTAAGAATTTTCAAAGCTATATGCATAAGGAGCATAAGCTCTTTTCTATTAACTCGGTTATGTTTTACTAAAGAGCTGGGAGAGCCTCTTTGACTGAAAAAGAGTATCCTAATTTCGATCTTACTTTCGTAATTTAGTGTTTTATACCTTAAAGACTTAACTTCCTTGTGGCATAATAAGTTAGTTTTTTAGGTAGTCCAGTACCTTGTTCCAGC
>JAYMTE010000447.1:0-18214 GCA_036897545.1 Pelargonium fulgidum
CTAGTGGTAGAATAGTACCCTGCCACGGTACAGACCCGGGTTCGATTCCCGGCTGGTGCATATCATTTTTATCTTCATTCTGTTTTTTATTTTTGTTGGTGGACTAGCCTTTTTTGACATGAACCAGCATCTTCCATTTGCAAAGATTATAAAAAGCATGGGTTTGATTCTTAATACAACTACTTTACCGTTTTTTAACAAACTAATCCTTAGAGTACCACTATTAATACATGAACATATATAACCATAATCACACCAAATTAACTTGCAACTTACCATACATTCATCTTGCTAATACTTGGTGGCTACACAGCTTCTGCAAACCCTACTCTCTGCTTACCAAAATCAAACACTGTGTGGTATGTTTCCATGAAGATTTCTCCAAGAATCCTGACATTGGACGAGCGTTAATTTATAAGTAAGTGCAGTATCAATGAAGGCTACAAAAAATATCAATAGTTTCATGTAAATAGACACATGAGAGGATCACAAGCATGTTAACTTGTATGAATAGAGTACATTATACTGAAGACCATGAGTACACTTGGGCAGGAAATGGAACCATACCAGAGAGGACCTTGAGGAGGAGGAACATCCATAGGGATAAAGCCACTGATGCAGGCGGTGACGAAGCTTTTTTCAGCCTTAAGGATATACTGATTAGGAAAGAGGAAACAAAAACATAAGAAGAAACACGCACAAGTTAAAATTTCATATTGAGGAAATTGGTTTGTTACAAATATAGCAAATGAATACCTGATCAGGAGTGATGAGGAAGGATTTGTTCCCAATGATGAATGAAACATTAGGCATGTTTGCCACGCTTTCACAATCGATAACAAGTTCTCCCTTTGGATTTGGCAGGTTATCGCATAGCTGATTCAACAACGTTAAGAGTTATAGCGTGCACATGCACGTTTACAAAAGATGCATACACATGGCTACTAGGCCTTTCTTGAACTAAAAAGAGAGAGGAATGAGAAGAGAACCTTGTTAATGTACTCGAGTACTTTTTCCTTTGTGTTGTTCTTTTCAAGCTTGTTCTGGATCCACACAACAGTCATCTCACAAGCAGAGCATAGAACATCCCCAACAGCTACAGACCCTTTTGCTCTTTGCTTGTGCACCACTTGTTCTATAATATTGCTATGGAAGTGTAGGGTTGTTTTAGTATTATAAGCTTAAATCAAGCATAGTCAAGAGCATTGGGGAGAAGATGTCTCTAACCTCAGGTGCTGAGTTCCATTAGAACACAACTTCATACTTGTGCACACTTTGTTGGGCTGTAACTGCACACCATAGGTGGGAGACTAATTATATATCAGTACTCTTCAAAATAAGTTAAAAGATATGAGAATTGACGGCAACAGACCCCTGATATTAAAAGATTCCATATCAAATCTCCATACTGAGAGACAACTTGTTTACACTCTGCACTCACAAATCCCTTTGCTCCAATTGCATGGTTGATTTCAGTCACAATTGCCTGATATATATTTAATTACAACATCAAACAATGAACAAAAACAAAGAAAGTAGTCCAATGAAGCTTTTATATAGAAAAAGGTACTGATATAGGTACGTACAGTGGGACCAGCAAGCAGGGACATGCCTGAATCCACTATAGCAGCACAGCCACCACGACATAAACCTGAAACATTCCACTTGGCATGTTAATGACCATGATGTATATGTTTAGGGGATCAAATAGACTGTCATTTAATTTGGCCTTTATAGTATCAATACTACATGTTAAGCAATACTTGACTAGCAAATGGATTAGTTCTAGTACTCAAACATATGGAAGCTGAAAAGCATTACCTGTAGAGTAGTTTGCAATAAGGAAATCTCCGATTTCAATCTAATGCAAGAGGAAAAGATGCATAGTAATGTTAATACACAATCTGTTTCGGTTTCTTGGATATTGAAGTAAAGGATAACCAAGAAAAAACTTCACCTGCCAATAACCCTTTTGAGTGACTGGAGCATAGGTGTGCTCTCCCTTAAAGTGCTTCTGATCAACACCACCAAACACAATCTCACCTCCTCCACTTGTCTCCAAATCGCGATTGAGCCAGAAGGAGAATACCTCTTCTTTGATAAGACTTTGTTGTGCCATATTGTACCTGCAATGGAAAAACTATGTGAAGGGGCCAGAAAACATATGGAAAAACTATGAGCATAAAGTCTAAGAACTATACCAAACTGGAATAGCATTGCCGACAGATATTTCCGGAAAGCCAAGTCCAAGTATTCCATCAAACTTAGCTAATAACAGACTAAGACCTTCTTCTATAGCCTCAATGAAGACCTAAAAGATGATGAACATGTATATAACTAAAACATTAAAACTGTTAAAACTTGAATTTTTGTGACTTACTTGATCCTTGACAACAAGGTCACCAACTTGCACACTGTCTTTGCTGAGAAATCCCAGAATAGATCCATATCCATTATGGATATTGCAGAATTTTCCTAAATCAAATATTTATTTTAACTTTTTGAAAGAAACAATTTCAGTTCACTCCCAACCTTATTTCTTTTATTGTTTGACTCAATGAACACTCATGGTTTTTGAAGATAATCAAGAAAGTCATTTCTTACCATTATGTGTATAGGTACTAGATTGGCTAGCATTGTACCTGGAATGGAGAAAGCAAGCAATCTGCACAAAAATAGTTTTTATTTTTACTTTTTTATTAATGTTTTTTAGGCTTCTCACTGTAAGGGACTGAGAAACAATGATGCACTCATCTTTTGAAGATACTTACAGAGAAATGACATCTTGATGATGGAACCCAAAGGTTGGAACTGCCAGTATCAAAGATGACAGAGAAGTTCTGGGGCGGTGAACCGATGCCAATCTACCCAACATACTGGGCGTACGGATAGTTCTTAAGGCGAAAACCCGCCATTGCATCTGCCAAATTATCTGCATATTCACCATCTCTGCTTTTGGTTCTAAGTAGTGCTTGTCCATTGTCAAGATTTAAGCGATGCTTCTTTAAGCTGATTCTTGCCATGTCTTCGGAAGCGGAGCACAAACCCAAGAAGCATATTGAAGAACATAAATAGAGAGTAATAAACAAGAAGTTACTCCCCATCTCTCTCTTAATCTCCTACTACAAAGAAAACGCCAATTATATGCAGAACAACAAATTTGAACGTGCAATTAAAGACATTGGTATATATCGTATATATGTGCTACGTAGATGATTGCAAGTAGTTGCGGGCAAAGTGAAAGAAGAATGGGAGAGTTCAATAGTCAATATCCATCATAATTGTTTAATCCACATTATCATTGACATAAACTCATATTCTCAAGCACAACAAATAAATTGTGTTGGGACAAGGACAAACTCATGGACTTGACTTCTACAAGTGAAGACAGTGGCTAATCATGGTTTCTATGTAACGTATATAAGAAACATGAACTACTGAGTAATCTAGCTAACTAGTAACAGAGACAATACTACTGAGTACTTATTTAAAGATATCAAGAATTTAGCTAAGGCAACTTGTGAGTTTGCTGAAGCAATATATACGAGAACTTCATTGTAAAACAGTTTCAAAGTTGGAGAAATTTCACACAAATTGAACTTGGATCTTGAATGTATAGGCAAGTTAAGTAATGACTGTCATCATCATGACATTTTAGCAGGTAAATTAAATAAGATGCAAGTTAGAAGAAACCCATACCCGAGTACGCAAGTTTGAGCAAAAGCCAGAGACCGCAAGTCCTGAAAACAAGAATGTGGGTTCCTGAAATGTGGATGACAAGAGTAGTTTGAACTCAAGTTGTAGCAGCTGATGAGTTTATAGTAGTAGACTTGAGAGAGCATTAGTGAAGTGAAATAGCTAGTATGGTAATGATTTACAAAGGACAAATTAATGCAAGGAACATCCCAAGAAGCTTCCTAGCTCCAACGTACACATTGGAATTGTTATTTTCTCCATGAATATCTCATTACTCATATCTCCTCCTATGTCATAGTCACAATCTGACATGATTGTACCATTTCATGAATATACATAGCGCGCCTAATATTGGAAGGATGTGCAAATTTTGCTTTGCTTGCTAAATTTCTATAAACTTCTGATCCTGCGCCAACCCATCATTAGTGTAATAAAATTGACAGTAATGTGTAACAGAAGAGATTGGAGTTTTGAATGAGCATTATACATGTTAATAAAATTATTTTTGGGAATTCAATAGGACCAAGTGTTATATTGTAATTTGAATATTACCGCTAAATGTTACTTCTAAGCTCTTAGAAAATTTAGTTAGAACATCGAAAAATATGGTTAAAACCCATTTCTTTTTAATTTGTTCGAAGATTGCTAATAGGTAATTCTTAAAGACCAAATTATAACAAAAAATAAATTAAGTGCCGTTGTGATTTAGAAACTGAAATGAAACATATTTCACTAGAAATTGTATCAACATGCCCTAATACATCTTGTGAAGTAGTATCATAGTGGTCTAATGTAATTCATGAATTGTGAATGACATTGAAATTTGAGTATAGCATGGTGCATTATAAGTAAAATTGAAAAAAAATTCCAAGGCTATATAGATTGATATGTAAAATGAGCAATAATGGTGTGAACATTTGACCTATTGGCAAGTCAATTTATAATACTTGCCGTTGGATCATATACATTTAAAAATTATAAATAGTGAAGACGTTACAACATAAATAAAAGAAACCCTTTTTTCCTCCATATTTAGAGTTCAAAACACAATCAAATCAAATCACCCCGCAAAAATTGCACTCCTTGGCCAAAAACCCAAAGAAGAACGATAGCAGAAAGAGCGCGCGCAGGCACAGGCGGGTCTCAATGGACTTGGACGACTGGGAATTGAGTGCTGAAGAGCTCGATTCCCTCGAACGTGACGCTCTTAAGCAAATCGCTCAACAACGCAGCTTTTCCTCTTCTTCTACTGCGTCTGTCTCTACCACTTGTCCCGCTTCTTCCTCTAGTAACCAAAACCAGCCTCAAGAACAGAGACAGCAACCTGCACCTTCATCCAGCAACTTCCAGTGGCCTCCAGCGAAACCCACCACTGACTCTTCTTGCTCTAATAGGGTAAGTTCTACCCTTTTCTCGTTCTTGGTACAAAAATAATGGGCTCTTTCTCATTTCTCTTTTAGGGCTATGTTGCTCTTTGTCTTGCGTTGTTAAGTTGCAAAATGTGATTTTGTGAACACACATTGGATGTTTCTAATTGATTTTGACATTGTGCTGGTTGTTGTCATGTAATCTATTTGTGACTAACCCGTCTTTTTTAGGATGGGTTGATGACACATAACAATGAGGGATACAACTTAAATTACTGAAAATTGATTGCATTGCATTTCATTAAGAGTAGTGTTATCATAGGTGGTTTAGACTTTCGATTTGGTTATTTCTTATTGTACTCGTAATTGTGATTTCAGGTAGAACCATTGTTGCCTGGGTCCAAAATATTACCCACTCGGGCCTCGTCAAAAGATTCCACTGGTTAGTTCTCTTTTCTGTCTTTCAATGACCCTACAACACATCTATGACACTATCAACTTCTTGTAATTTTTATATTAGTTAGTGTTACCTTATTATTTGCTTTGCGCTGGCTTTAAGTTCCATCATTTCGGTCTGAAGTCATCTCTCTAACCGTATATTGGTGACTGCATATGTTACGGCTTTATTTGGAAAGGTGGAAGTTCGAAGGAATTACCGAAGCTCCCCGTTAAATTTTTTCTTCATGCCACTGGAAACATTGCCTCTAAATTTTCATATGATCAAGTAAATCTTCTAGCTGTTTTGAGAAAATTTTCATTGGCGTTGCTCGAAAGACTCTTATTTTGCTTATATTTTATGCTTTATCTTGGTCTAGGTAGTAGTAGCAGCTTTCCGCAAGATCCCCAAAGCCGCCTGGAATAGCAAAGAAAGGTAATGTATGGACTTTTTATGCTGGTTGCATCTTTTACATATGTTCATGCAGTTGTAACTTGTAAGAATACAGCCTTTTATCCTGATGCTGTATATCTGGACTGCAGGTTATGGATGTTCCCAATATCTTCTTTGTCATCGGCTCAAAAAGTTCTCAGTGACATAGATAGTCTTAATGTTGAGGTTATCAACTTGTACCTTTTCTTCTTCTTTTTTTGCCATAAACCTTGTACTGTCTTTGTGAGGTTGCTACTTTGTATTACCTTAAATTCCTCCTTTGTGATTCTTTTTGTTGCTATGTTTTCCAGGTAGAGAATTTGGATTCCTTAGTCCAGCGTGCTATTGCTGCTGCCTCTTCTGTCCCAGATATTCGAGGTAAATGCAGAAGATGCTGCATAAAGTTGACATCTGTAACTTGTCTATCATAATTTATTGGTCAGTTGCCTGTCTTTGGTGTTATTTTAAATTGGACCAAGTAATTCATTGCAGTATACATTTTAGTTATTTATGAGTGAGATGGACTATTGTTCTTTGAAGCGGTAAGCAAGAAAATACTATTGGTCAATGTTAGTTGAAGCTTTCTTCCATAAATCGGACACTAAAAATTATGGTAGAGCATTGTGTTTTTCACTGTGGTTTCGGTAGATATATCTGTGCCTTTTCTAGTGAGAATGTATACATTCCAATTAAGTTTCTTTCTTTACTGTTGCATACGATATCTGAAGTTTAATCTTTATTTTTGTCATTTTACCAGATCGATATGATAGGATACCTAGTGATATTGAATCTAAGCTTCTACCTTTTCAGCGGGACGGCATAAGGTATGCTTATATGCTACAAGTTTCCGTTGTGAGACCAATATTATGACATGCACCAGTTATTGTTTCTGTTTACCTAACCTCTAAAAGTTTTTGCATTCCTTAGTTGATACGAAGCTATGGTGGTGCCAGTTTTATTAAGCATTTCTTCCTTACTGTTCTTTTCAGGTTTGTGTTGCAACATGGAGGGCGTGCATTGTTAGCTGATGAAATGGGGTTAGGAAAGACTCTACAGGTAGTTTATTCTTTATTTTCACTATCATTTTACCTAAGTTGTGAGCAGAGTGTAAATTAAATCCTGTTCTGGTTTTCTAGGCCATTGCTGTAGCTACATGTGTTCGTGACGCATGGCCTGTTCTTGTACTTGCACCATCTTCTTTGCGCTTGCATTGGGCTGCAGTAAAATCTTATTATTTCCATACTTTGATTCTGTTGAGCAGGCTTCTCTTGCAGTTGCATTTACTTATTTGTTTTCTTGCAGATGATTCAACAATGGTTGAATATACCTCCATCAGATATCCTTGTATGTTATTCATTGTCCTGAGTATTGTTGATGCTGCTATTCTTTTTACATTTTTCAACTTCTTTTATTGGAAAGGATAGAGAACATCCTCCTATCTATTGACATTCTTGGTTTCAGACTTTTTTTAACTTATATTTCATACCCTTTTCCCCTCTAACCTGTGACTTCCAATAGGTTGTTTTATCTCAATCTGGTGGTTCAAACCGAGCTGGATTCACAATAGTGCACTCAAGCACCAAGGGTTCCCTTCACCTCGATGGCCTTTTCAATATCATTTCTTATGATTCAGTCGCTAAGTTACAAAATTTACTAATGGCATCTGACTTTAAGGTAAAAACCGCTATTAGTGTGTATTTTCTCATTGTTTCTCCCATAAGAACATTCTTCCATGTTATAATTGTCTTTAATTGATTATTGATATAGACGATGATATTAGGGAAAATGATTTCCAAAGATCTATTAGTGTTCCTAGTTCCTACCTATTGAAGAAGTTTTTTAATGATGTAGTTGGAAGTTTGGTAATGATTTAGAGTGCAAAATATTAGGATGTTGAGCCATGCAAGGGAAATTGAGTATAACAGATATGAGGTGGTTGAATCCATTGATTGAATCAAACAGTGTTTAGTTTCTTTGGTCTTCTGAGATGAAACTTATCCTCTAAAATCTCAATAACATTATTTTTAATGGAAAATCAAACTCATCTTCTGAAATGTATTAAGGTCCAAAGCAAAATAATGAGAGTTATTATGATTTCATATAACTAACGTTATCTATAATCAAAAACAATATATTAGCTATATAAAGCTGACACTTTTGAATGTAAATATACACTGTCTGTCTTTCTGTGGGTATGACAACACAGTCTCCTCGTAATGAAATAATCTCCAGCTCCATATTACTGATAAGAAGACCACTTTTATGCTTCCCGGCATCTAAACCTTCTCTCCTACCTCTCAAACATCACAGTCTATAAGCTTGGATCGAACATCACTTGCTTCATCCCTCTTTGGTTCTCACATGTCACACAACAATTGAGAAGGTTTTCAAGCTTGAAGAGGGAGATCTGAAGGATCCTCTGATCAAGGTCTTCACTTCTGGTGCCTTTGTGGGCTCCTCCAGTCTTGAATCAATTCTTCATTCGTGGTGTCTTATTGAGCTCCTCCAATTGCTCACCTTTGCTTGCAATTCTCATAGGACTTCCAGATTTCTCATACTCTGTTTTTGGTTTGTTATTGTTGTTCCTATAGCTTCTTTATTTCCTCCTTGGAGCTGTAGTTGCTTTCTTTCTATCTTCATTAATATAAATATATCGATTGCTGATAAATATATTAAATAAAAGCAACGAAAGCCTTTTCCATAATTATTAAGGGCCTTCTACGTGCAATCATTTAGCAAAACTATTTGGGATACTTCACATATATTTCACCTCTCAATATAGTGAGAAGTATGTTACATGGAATGTTCATACTGCATGCTTGTAAAATTTGAGGCCTTATGGTGGAACCAAAATAAATGGTGTTTTGTGGAAATTTTGGGCTCAGAACCTAATCAAGCACCATAAATCAGCATTACCCAATGAATCAGGTCCATTCCTTCGATCCTGGAATTTGGAAACCTATTCTTGCCCCATTAGTTGGACATCCAAGCTTTAGTAACGAAATAGCTTCATATTGTTCGTCTCTTTTCTTTTTCTTTTCTAGTTCATTTTTATATATGAAGTATTTAAGATGTAACAAGGGATATACTCTATTTCTGTGTTAAAGATTGTATAGTGCATTATCTTCCAGGGGAAAATATGTACTTGAAGCTTTTTTGTAATTTTTTTTGTTCCAGATATTTCTGGCTCATATGTGTACTCTTCTAGCAATGATGTATTTTCATATAGCTTGTGATTGCAGATGAGTCACACTTCCTGAAAAATGCCCAAGCGAAGAGGACAACTGCTTCCCTTCCGGTTATAAAGGTTTTCTTTCTCTTTGTATATGTGTCTGTCCATGCATCTCTTTAATCTAATCTTAGGTTACATAAGACTTTGTGTGGAAGTTCATTGTTTGCTACATTTTGTTTGTGGTTGTGCACTCATAGTCCATGTGGATGCTGAGGTTCCAAAATTTCCTTATTGCAAAACTTTGTCAAATTTCATGAACATGAATGCTATAGCAAAACACGTTGAGGCTTTGTACAAGTAAAGGATTCCAAAGAGTTTTGCTTAAGGGTTTACGTAGACAACCTGAACAATATTTGAGAAATGGCTTGGTTGTTGCATCTTACATTAGAATTTTTTCTCTGTACGAAAACAAAAATGAACAAGAATAAGAACATAAAAAACTCAAGTGGAAGACAGAGATGAGTTGTAGTGGATTGCTATTGCAATTTCTATCTTATTTTTTCCTGCCATGTGGTCTGTTACGTAGGAGCAAACCTACCTTATTTCAAGTGATTATTTTATCTGTAAACATTTGTATTAACAATTTCATGCTGCTCTGAGTAATTATCATTATAAACTTTTCTCACACTCAGTTTGTTACTTAAGCTGCTTCCAGTTGATAGTATAGTCCAAAAATAAGAAATATGATCATTTTATGTAAATCAATCTGAAACGCCTAATGTTAGGGAAATTCAGATAACTCAGAGCCCTTTGAGTTCAATAACGTTATACAACTATGTATTTAAATTGTATGTGGGTTTAATGAGTATAACAGATGACACCATAAATGAACTCTTTCAAAATCTTTTGGCTATCTATAATGTAGTGAATTCACCAAGTAATCCTACAAGGCTGATGTCATATATGCTTAATCAGGTATATCATACATAGAAATATTTTTTAAATTTAATTCTTTGGTTATCTTTTGATCAGTAATCCAATAGGTTAGGATACTAATCTCTCTCTCTTAGCCTCCCTTGTCCCCTTTCAATATGTCTCTAAAACTTGCAATGCTTATAATTTTCAGAAAGCTAAATATGCAGTTTTACTCAGTGGGACTCCTGCTTTATCACGACCTATTGAGTTATTCAAACAGGTATTTTGCAATGTTTAGTTTATAAAATAATACCCCATCAATGTTTTTGGATTTTGGAAGTTATTTTTTTTATGCCTACACAATTTTGGCAAACTTGTGCAGCTTGAAGCATTGTATCCTGATGTATATAAGAATGTTCATGACTATGGTAAACGATATTGCCAGGGTGTGAGTCTCAATTCCTTGTTTGCTATAAGCCAGTTTTTACTGTTTAATTTTTTTTTTCATTTCTTTCCATTTGATGAATCATTTGTTGTTATCTTAATGTTGCAGAGCATATTTGGAGTTTATCAGGGTGCAAGTAACCATGAAGAGTTACACAATTTGATGAAGGCAACAGTCATGATCCGCAGATTAAAAAAAGATGTTCTTTCTGAGCTTCCTGTGAAACGTAGGCAACAGGTGTATTTTGGTTCTCCGTCTCTAAATTTGCTTCTTTTTCTGTTGCATGGCTAAAGTTATGTTCGTTCTGTTATAGCTAAAGAACATTATATATTTACTTCAAAAAAATTAAATATACATTCACGAGTATGATCAGGACCAGTAGTAAAATTTTCAAATGTCTATTTGAGTTCAAGTTCCTGATGACATGCTGTTCTTTTTGTTCAGATTTGTAGTCCTGGTCCCTTGTCCAGAATGTAACCAATAGGAAAACTCTTATGTAGCTAAGCATTGTATATGTCCAACACAAATACTTACACTTGCATTTCTCTGTGGCCTCTTCTGTTCAGTGTATGCGTTCCAGCATGGATATTTAATTCCATTTTCTTTCCTCATGGTTTGCAGGTCTTCCTAGATGTGGCTGAAAAGGACATGAAACAGATCAATGCATTATTTCGTGAGGTTAGTTGACTCAATTGTAGCTGCTTTGAGCTGTTTCGTGATCAAGTTAATTACCATTATTCAGAATCTTTAAGATGGTGTGCCTGTAGGTTGTTATGGGTATACAATTTGGATGTATCCTAGGAACATTATATAGGGTAGTTTACATAACTGCCGAGGAATTTATGGTAGTGAGCCAACTACATAATAACATAATTGTTCCTATGACCAAATGATCGTTTACAAAACTGACTTAACAGTGTAGAGATTGTCTAATTTGATCTTGCTTCTACCTGCCTTTTTTCTTTCAATTTTGTTTAAATATATGTAATCACTTTTGCTTGTATAGGTATGGGAGTGTTTATACACACACACACACAAATATACATACATTGGTAATATGCTGTATATTAGATTTCAAAGTATGACAATTGGAATAATTTGAGTTTCATGCAGATGGTTTATGCATTGTTTCATTGCATGTACTAATAATTGGCTCTGGCATTTGTTCTCCATGATTTCACATGTTAGTGACAGCTAATTATTAATGTATTGCCTTGATTAATAATTGTAAACGTATTTCTTCTCTGCCTATCACCACTTACAAAAGTTCTTTTTTTATTTTTTTCCTAAATTTTTTTACTGTTCTTCATATTTGATAATAATCTGTTTTCTTTTTGTTATTTTGATGTCTTTATTTTCTCTAATCATTTTGTTCGAGTTATCACTTTCTCCATGCAGTTACTATCTGAACGTTGTTCGATGATATATGTTTCTTGACCAAAATAATTAAAGAAAATATACAGCTAATATTTGTGTTTTACTTGTCGTAGCTGGAAATACTGAAAGCTAAAATCAAGGCCTGCCAAAAAGAGGAGGTTGAATCACTAAAATTTTCTGAGAAGAATCTTATTAATAAGGTATGCATTATGCAAAATGAATGTACTCGTTCAAATTTTGGTCAGAACTTGTTTACAAGATCACTGGTATTGGCCAAATGACCTTAGTTGAATTTCATAACTGTACCTCCACTTTTAGTCCATATATGTAAAATTTTGAGTCAGACAGTTTTACGTTATCTTGATTGTTTTGGAATCCAGATATATACCGATTCAGCTGAAGCCAAGATCCCAGCAGTACTCGACTACTTGGGAACTGTCATAGAGGTACTCATTTCCCATGTTGTTTGCATTCTCCTCGTTATTTTAGCATGTGCTTTATTTCAATGAATGAAGATTCACCAATGTTGATTTGTGGTAGTAACATAAAAGCATACTTAAGTTGCTTGTATGCCTTGTAGTTGCGCTTCTGTTCTCTCTCTTTTTTCCTTTTTCTTTTTACTTGAAACTTACTATGTAATGATTATTGTAGGCAGGCTGCAAGTTTCTAATATTTGCACATCATCAACCCATGATTGATGCAATTCATGAGTTTCTTCTTGTAAGGCAACTGAACTTCTATGAGGTTTTCTCGGCATTTATCCACTCTCATTAGTACTGTCAACTTTTCAGAAGAAGAAAGTGGGTTGCATTCGAATTGATGGTGGTACTCCAGCAGCATCTAGACAATCCTTGGTTACAGATTTTCAGGAAAAAGATGCTATCAAGGCAGCAGTGGTATGGTACTTCACTTCAATTTTTTTTCACACATGTTTCTCCGTTTTTCCCCATTGATATATTCTTTGGATGTTATCTATAGTTCTAGCAGACTCTGGGATTTTAGTCTGACATTTGTATTCTTAATGTTATTTTGTAGCTATCTATCAGAGCTGGCGGGGGTGGGTTAACTTTAACTGCTGCTAGCACAGTAATTTTTGCAGAGTTGTCATGGACTCCTGGTGACCTTATTCAAGCTGAAGATCGTGTCCATAGGATTGGCCAGGTATGCTTTGGACCTGTGGTTGCACTGCATTGACCAAAAACTATTTATTGGAATAATAAATCCTGTATGCAAGGGTGGTCTGTTCTCTAACATTTCCACAATTTAAGCCAGCACCTCTAGGGGTTGCAACACTGCAAATGTTCCTAATGCATCTGGGAATCTTAGGTTTTAGTACTAAGTATTATTATAGATTGATTCTTGACTAGCTTGGAGATTTTCTATTATTAATATGAACTGAGATATGGTTTTACAAATTCTTTATTTTTATTTGCTTTATGAACTATTTGTGGTTGATAAGTTTTAATACAAATTTCACTGGTAAATTCCTAACATGCACATATGCATAATCTCTGTGCTTTCTATGAAGCACTTAGACTTGTCCATTTGGTTGTTTGAAGTTCCCTAGTTTAACAAATTGTGTCCTTGACAATTTCTGCTCAGACTCAAAATGGTCAACTACCTCCATCTTCAAAGTCTACTTAGTTTCCTCTGAATTTGATTTCTAGAATAACATTTCAGCTTATATTCCTTTGATTTGAGGTTTGACATCTGGGATTCTTTTCTGTTTATAGGCTTATACAATTTTCTTGGTTCTACATTTCTGTTTAGCTGTTTTCTGGTGTCTTCTTAATGTGTTGATACATGGTTATTGTGTTGGCGCTTCTCAGTAGTTTTTGGTTTAGCGGCTGCTTATCTACATTTGCTTTACTGTTAGCCTCAGTGTCATCATTTCATCTGTAAGAACACACTACACTTAAGATTAGTTTAGGACATTCCAATGCTGTTACTATGCCTTTAGCTTATTCCAAGTGCATAACTGGTGAACAACAAATATGTATGTATACTAATCTGACATGCTTGGTTCTTTTTCTTAGGTTTCTTCAGTCAATATATACTACCTACTAGCAAATGACACAGTTGATGACATCATATGGTATGTTAATTGTCAGTTGACATATTTGATAGAATCATCCTGGGTATAGTTATATTGGCATTTATTTATATGTTTGATGAATTGTATCTTCTATATATTTTCTCCAGGGATGTTGTGCAGAACAAACTGGAGAATTTAGGACAGGTTATCACCTATTTCTCTCTAATTTTCTCTAATTGGCCGTGCTTGTGTATATATAGAATAACCACTGGTTTTATATGCACACTGCCTATGAACTGTTACTGAATGTGGCTATTTAATGGTCAGATGCTAGATGGGCATGAGAATACCATGGTGGTTGCAGCCAGTCAGACAAGAAGCAGCCCTGCAAAGCAGAAAACATTGGACTCGTTTGTGAAGCGCTGTAACAATGGGGATGACTCTAAAAATCAATCCAGGCTGAAGTTCTCCAGGTTCTGAACCTCAAATTTGACATATATCTATACATTGTATTAAAATAGAGGACACTTTTCCTCAAAAAAAGAAGAGGGAACTTGGCATGCCACATGAGCTATTGTATTATTGTGAACCATGCAAGTGTTCATGCATCCTGTACTTTCTGTAAGTCGTTCGGAATGAATTAATCCGTATTTCTTGTACAACATTTTGCATGATCCTCAGATATCATATAGAATCATCTCAATGCCTTTATTTTTCCAAGTCAATATACACAAGAATGCTTAATATCTGACATTTTTATAAGAAAGGGATCAATATATACTGGAAGTACATACAAAATCATATGTGCCACAACCGGAAGGAACCATAACAGGCACATAGCACTAATCCAGATGGTCAATAACAGTCATATATGGCTTATATGACCAAACTATAAATGCTTCTATATTTGAAGATCCTCAACCATAAGCTACCATTAACTAGAATGTAAAATAGATTCCTAGCCGCCACCAATTGAAGTTGCATATTATTCTAGCCACCTTACAAACCATTTTTTTTTTTTTTTTTCAATCCAACTTCATCAATCTCGACTACAAAATGAAGCAGTCTTGGCAATTCAGCAACAACAACCAAACAGCAACAAAAAAAACACAAATGCTTCATTTAGTTCATAAAGTTTTTGAAATATACTACATCTATCTTCTCAAACTATCAGCCCAGCTAACAAAGTTCTAGGATAAAGAAAAGAGAATTAATATATTGACGGGAAAGAGCAGACAAATATAAGCCTATATTTACAGTTATATCAAAATGGTAAAACAATATGACGGCCAGAACATGTTTGAAATGAAAAAAGAGCTTGCTAAGAAGCTGGTGCTATACCCAAATCTCTAGCATCTCCACCAAAGAAATTAGAGACGATAACGGCCACATCCGCCAGACTGACCCCAATACAGAGAGAATTTGATGGAGTCCTAACAGAATCATTATCCATTATTTCAGATTGAGATCCATCAACACAATTTAGAACCCGCACATTAGGGCCATCTCTGCATTTGCCCATACACTTGCACCCTACTACAGCACCTTCAGTACCAAGCACCCTTTCAAATTCCTCCAACAACGCTGCACCTCCCGATTTCTTGCACTTGTTACCCATGCAGACCTCAATGCTCTTTGTCAATGATGCCTCTGTTGCTGAGCTACATGCGTCTACGAGGTTAACATTACTACTGCTACTACAGCTACAACTAGAACTATTTGTAGAGGAGGATTCCTTTTGTTGAGTGATCTGAACACCGCAAGTTTCTGACCCATTATCCTCATTCATATTCCCTTCTTGAGTGGAAGATCCCAAGTCAATCAATGTCGCTGTCATTGCAGTTTGCGCGACATTGTCTATTGGCTTATCAAGGGCCTTTCTTCTCAGGTGGCTCATGTCAATCACCTCACCACATTCACTATCACTTGATGAAGACGATGATGATGAGGAAGATTCTTTCATCCTTGCGGCTTTCAATTTGGCCTTCTCCAGTTTCCTATTCTTTTTCATTTCCTTCTCCCGTGCTCTAACCTGTTGCAGTTGTTCTATCAAAACTTCGGCGGATTCCTGCATACAATCAAATTACAATGCGCTTCAGATTCTGAAGCTTCATTACAGGATGTTCTGATGCACAGATTTAAACATTATACATATTTTTAGTGCAAGATTAACAATACAAAAACACTGTTGTAATTCGACTTTAAATTAAACACTGTACAAAGATTATGAAACGTTCATTACAGGATGTTCTGGTACACAGATTTAAACATGTAACAAATATTTAGCGCAAGATTATCAAGAGAACAACACTGTTTTAAATTCAATATCACATTCTCCAAACAAAATTGATTATGATAGATTACAACAGTCAGATAAAGATTGGCACCAAACTTAAATTTAAATTTCAAATATCACTTCACCTTCTCTAAAGAGTAACCATAACTTATTTCATATTTTCATTGATCAGAAACAATTTCAGATTTAAACCACCAAGAGAATGATTTTCACAGAGTTTAGTAACAACAATCAATTACAATACCATAAATTTACAGTTAATACAGCCCAAACTTAGTTAATTATGCACAAGTTAAAGAGGGTCAAATCAAATTGCATACCGAGATCAGCTTCCCTTGAACTTCACCCACCGAACCGTCCTTAGATCCAACACCGCCAGAACCAGAACCCAATTCAGAGAACACGGACAAATCCTCAGACAACAGACCCTTGAGCAATTTCAACTTCTTCTTGGTCGTCATAAGCCCCAGGCTCTCGTCCTTCTTTTTACCGCCACACCTGACCGTGCTCCTATAATACTCCAAGTGCCCATTGTCGGAAAACCCAAAAGTCCTCAGCGGTCGAGAAGAAGAAATTCGAAGCTTCTCGCCGGAGAATCGTTTGCCGGCGGGAAGAGGAGAGAAAACGCTCGGAGGGGCGGAGAAAGATGGGTTAGAAGAATGGGCATCGATTCCAGCGCCTGAGTAGCACTTTACCTGCCGTATAGCGACGCCGGAGAAAGCCATCGGCACGTCGTGAATTCAACGCAACGCCGAAACTCGCACCCGATCGCAGTGCTCTGTTTTATTGCTCCTTCCTCTCTCAGATTGCTTTTTGCTTTCGTCGGGAAAATGCTTTTTGGGAGCCTCATCTTATACTAGCGAAGAGCCTTGGAATTAACTTTTTATACACGTGTTTATCCGCTATTGGCCCCAACCCCTATGAATCCGAGGTGTCTGTTGGTATTGGCGCGACACATGCTGGCTTGTGTCTCTTTTGAGTTGGGCACGTGCTTGCCCGTCTAGGCATGATTACTCAAACGTTATCCGCTGTTGGATCTCTTACTTGGAGATCGCACGGCGCATATCGAGCCAGGCTGTGACATGTCGGATGACACGTCATCTGAAAGCTTTCCAGCTGGGAATATGTTTAGTTGTAAAGACGATAATAGCCCGGACGTTTCCTAAGGCAAGTATGTTTACTTTTTCGAATATAACAGTCCCAAGTGCCAACTACTTTTCCACCGTTTAGTTGGTTATTTTCCAGGTCAAATTATAGTACCGGTGCAATATATTTCTTCTAATTTTATACAGCTTCGCTTCACGTAAATAAATAAAAAACAACTGGTTTTAGTCTAAATTAATATAGAAAATGTTGAAAGCACTCAACTTCTTTAACAGATATAACAGAAATATTTAATTTCATAAAAATAGTGATACCTAATAGATGGAGCAACCATTCATCAACCACCAGTGCAGAGTTGCAGTGCAGTTGATGAATTGCAGATGAGTCTACTCTGTGTCTCATCTTACCTTTGCTGTAGCTTGGTTGTCTTCTGCACTTCTCATCAATTGCACATGCTTTCTCTTTGCAAAAAAATCGCCATCGATGAGAAATAAATGACTAAAGAGATAGAGCACGTTTAGTAAATCTATATTCGATTTGAAAGAAGCTTAAATTAAGGAGGGGTTGAAAAAAGATACTTGTGTTTATTAAAAGTAAAACTTGAAGTAGCTAGGGTGGAATTTGATATACATTAGTATCTGATGCGTCTGTTTTGACTCGATCAATCAAGCATATGAGAACTTGAAATAGTTAGGGTGGAATTTGAGATACGATAGTTGTCATTAAAATCTTATAAGCCTGAAAATTCTATGATAGAGTTGGAGGCTTGGGTCTTGAGGACAGAGCTGGAGACATGGGTCTTTGCTCATAAGTTCATGGAAGGCTGCATAAGGGTATCACACGGTTAATAGAGATCCGTGTGTGTTCTTAGGAGCGTGTGGAATGACCATAAGTGGCCCATAAGAAACCAAGCCCATAATTCTCTCAAGCCCAGTCCAA
>JAYMTE010000448.1:0-18213 GCA_036897545.1 Pelargonium fulgidum
CTTCACTTTAAGTCTGTACTCTCTCTCTCTCTCTCTCTCTCTCTCTCTCTCAGTTCCTAACTTCCTATCATCATGCACTGTGAAATTGAATTCTCTATTTGATCATCAAAAGTTATAGAACAGAGCCTGCTCTGTTCCGAACTTCTTGTTTCCCAGTCAACTGGTAATCTTTGTTAAGTTATTTGATGCGGTTTTGCCACTTTGGTTTGTTTGGTTGCTGAGAAAAACAGTTGGAAAGTGAAAGGTTGTAAAGCTTCAATAATTGTTCTTCAAAAACCAACTAGGTCTATTGCTATTCTGTGGGTTGCTTGAGTTGAGGTGAGTTTTAGCTTGTGCACATTCTTAAAAAACCAACTGGGTACACAAAAAGATTTAAAGTTTCATTTTTTTTTTTTTTTTTTTGGTGTGGTTCCATCAGTTTCTCAGTAGCCAAACAGAAGGTCTGGGTCAGTCTTGTAAAAAAAATTCTATTGGGTTTTATTTTCCCCTTTTCTATGTGGGTTTCTCTCTCTTTTTTCTCCGTTTGGTTGTTGAGAAAATAGAGGACATGAAAAGGAGACAACTTTATGGGTTCTCTGCCTTCTACTATTGTGTTATTATCTTGAAGGGCAAAAAACTTAAATTAACTAAGCCAACGGTTGAAATCTGTTTTCATTGCTCATCAATGTAATTTACACTACGGCTCAAAGTTTTGAATTTTTTTTCCCAAGTCAGTAATTTCTCAGCAGCCAAACAAGTGGATGCAGCCAAATTGATTTTACCTTTTGTTTTAGATTACTACATGATAATTTATTTGCTTTTGTTCATGTTAATGTTCTTTGATTTTATCAGGTGAACAACCAGATAATCTTTATCTGAAAAGATGTCTTATAGAAGAGTGCCTGATCAGCAGCAGCAGCCACCTCAGCCGAGGCGGATTCTGCGAACTCAGACAGCTGGGAATTTAGGAGAGGCCATGCTGGATAGTGAAGTTGTGCCTTCTTCACTGGTAGAGATTGCCCCAATTCTCCGTGTTGCTAATGAAGTTGAAGCTAGCAACCCAAGAGTTGCTTATCTATGTAAGTTGCTTTTAGTTAAAAGTTGAATGATGAATGTATATATAAGGATGCATTTGGTTGTTGTTGTTTTTTTTTTTCTATTTGTTTGTCAGATGAGTTACTCTTCTTAGGGCTCATTGTTGCTTACAATTACATAAGTATTATTTGGAATACAGATTTTCATAATTTAGACACACTAAAACAATTGTCCCTTATTGTCTGTTCAGTTCTCTTAAGGTGATCACTGAGTTTTCTTATAATTGAAGTAACTTAGGATATTATACCCAATTTCTCAAGGGAGGGTTTCCTTCATTTTCCTGAAATTAATGAGCATATGCAATTATTTACTGAATGTTACGGAGATTGATTAGTATAGAGGATAAACAGAACAAAAATAAAGAATTTTATGTCTGGAAGTTAATTGTTTTGTGCTTTCACCTTGAAATGAATGGTATGTTTCATCTGACATACTAGAATGTGTGTCTGCTGTATTTTGTAGCTGTTATTCTTTCAATTCTTGTCTGTTAATCCTTCATAATATCTATTTTATCATTTTGTTTGTTTGTTTTTTTATATGCAATCAAGATGCTTTTGTTCTTTGCTGGAAATGGTATGTCATCAATTTTGTCATGTATATTGGCTTTTGAGTTAATGAAATTTGATAGTTCAACTACTCTAAAATACATCTTCCATGTTGATGCTGGGACCAGGCAGGTTTTATGCCTTTGAAAAAGCCCATAGACTGGATCCCACCTCAAGTGGGCGTGGAGTTCGCCAATTTAAAACTGCTCTTCTTCAGCGTCTAGAAAGGGTAAGCTGATTTATTTGCTTATTCCATCCATTTTTTGCTTAATCTTATGTTGATCTCATTCCTTAAGAATGTACAGTAGATATGATTAATGTTCATTATGCTGAAGCTAAGTTGCATTACAATCATTTTAATAATCATCATCCTAAAACATCTTGTTGATACTGAGAGGAAAAGTTTCCTTCATGATGAGGTGTAAATGATTAAATAATCCGAGATTAAGGTTGAATCAAGGTTAATAATGTCTTTTCTGCACTTGATTTTTCTATTTCATCCTGTTCTTTCCTTTCTAATTCATATGATCCACTTTTGTTTATACATTTATGGTATTAAATAAATAGATCATTTTTTATCTATTCTGTAATAACTAATGACAAATATGGAATCAACCAAAACATCCATCAAGTGTTATGATTGGCTTCATCATGAGTTTCGTTATACAGATGATTTTTGGTTAATGGCAGCCAGCCAAGTCTGTGTCTGCTGTTACATCTACTTCTGAAATATTGTAGGGTAACAAGTGGTTTTCAGTTTAAAATTTGAATATGCAATTTCACATTGATTTGCTTTGGAGGCTGCACTAACTGATTGGTTACACTGAGATATTGGAAATATTAGGCCTACTTCAAGTGACTATGGGGCGTTTCTAATGTTCTGCTCATAATTGTTGTTAAAGTGGGTAGTCCATGACCTAAATAGGATAAAGGAAGGTTGCTCATGCCAAGTACTTCAATAGGTTCATAACTTTCAATTTAAACTAAAAGTTCTATTAAGTACTCATAACTTTGAGCATTGGCAAAGCATATTGATGCAAAGATGGTTAAATTCTTCTTACATTCTTTATATTCTAGATAGAGTAAATGTTCTCTTCCCTTAATTGAATTGAGTAATGTTATGCTGGATCTGAAGGATCATATCAGAAGTTCAACCTCCTTTGACCTTTAAGGTTTCAAACAGTTTTTCCTTGGCTGAGCTCTAGTCATTTTCGGTTGATGTTTTAGGAGTATAAATGTACTTTACCGAGCTAGGTAAAAGCATGAATGGATTTTCCAATTGGTTTTCCTATCTACACTTCTCTTATTGTATCGATGAGATGGTAAATTCCAAATGACAGTTAGTGCTCAGATGTACCATTTGTCCTGTTCATCGTTTCAGGAAAATGACTCAACATTGGCCGGAAAAGCCAAAAGTGATGCTCGTGAAATGCAGAGTTTTTACAGACATTACTACAAAAAGTATATTCAAGCTTTGCAGAATGCCGCTGATAAGGCTGATCGGTTAGTTACATGAGAAATTTGAAGTTTGGCTTGACTTGTTGCTTGGCTACTGCTCTCTACAGCATTATACATTTTTTGACATTAAGTTCATGTTTCTAACTCAGTGCTCAACTTACTAAAGCATATCAAACTGCTGCTGTACTGTTTGAGGTTCTGAAGGCTGTCAATCAGACAGAAGCTGTTGAAGTAGCTGATGAGGTAAGCAGATTTTTTTTTAAACATCTAAATGATATGAATTGTTTGACCGAACGTTTATGTCACTATCTTGTCAAGAAAAATATAATGATGACTTATTTTCTCCTTTATTTTGTAAACAGATTTTGGAGGCTCACACTAAGGTTGAAGAGAAGACAAAGATATATGTACCTTACAACATTCTCCCTCTCGATCCTGATAGTCAAAATCAAGCTATTATGAAATGTCCTGAGGTTTGTTCTAATTTGTCTGGTGTACATGATTTTTAAATCTTGCTTTTGGGTTACACTTAAGTACTAGCATTGCTTATCTCATTACAGATTCAAGCTGCTGTTTCGGCACTTCGTAACACCCGGGGGTTGCCATGGCCAAAGGGTCAAAACAAGAAAATAGATGGTGACATTCTAGACTGGATTCAGGCTATGTTTGGTTTTCAGGTGAGTAATGAACTTATTTCTGTCATATATGCTTGATTTGATTTGTCACACTTTTTTCCTACTAATTTGCAGAAGGATAATGTTGCAAATCAAAGGGAGCACTTGATTCTGCTACTTGCCAATGCGCACATACGACAAATTCCAAAGCTTGATCAGCAACCCAAGGTTTTATTCTCCTCATATTTTCTGCCTTGTACTTTTACATCTATATAATCAGTTCATCTTTACTGATAAATGTCAACAAAAAATTTCCCTTTTCAGTTGGATGATCGTGCATTGACAGATGTGATGAAGAAACTGTTCAAAAACTACAAAAAGTGGTGCAAGTACTTGGGTCGCAAAAGTAGCCTTTGGTGAGGCCTCCAATCAAGGATTCTAGTAATTTGCTTTAGTTTTTCTTGCAATTCCGATGCATTAACATTTCTTAAGAGAAGTACTGCTGCCCTACTGTTTTCCTTATCTTCTTGTTGATATTTTATTTTATAGTTTTACTTATTTCCAGTGTTTATGATATATGTTTGATTTGATTACTTTCTTGCTATTCTCATACTTCAACTGTTTTTGATTTGGCAGGTTGCCAACTATTCAACAGGAAGTGCAGCAGCGAAAAATACTATACATGGGCTTGTATCTACTTATTTGGGGAGAAGCTGCAAACTTGAGATTCATGCCAGAATGCCTTTGCTATATTTATCATCACGTATGTTCAGGCTTTACTTTGCCATACAACACACCTTACTTCTCTTCTTCACCTTTTAGGACAAATTACCCAAGGATTTTTTCAACATTGTAGTGATGATCAGAGCGAGATATTATGGAAAGCTTTCTCTCCTATAACTTTGCAGTTAGCACATGCTCACAAGTATTTACTAGTCTGTATGATCATGCAGAGAATAAAAATGTTTAACTCGACTCAAATGTGAAACATATTAATTACAAAATTAAGAATTCATTATAATTTTCTCGCATGTTTGATATACTTCAGTAAATATTGATAATTTTGTCTTGAATGAAAGGGTTTATGAAGATTCATAATCCACTTGATATTACTGTTTTAACAAATCAATTTCAGATTTCATAGTAAACATAGTGCTCCGCTGTCCATTACATATGGACTAATAAATTATTTTACCTTATGTCCACTGAAAACAAATATTTCATGAAGGATTATCATTAGAAGAGTCAAGCCTCACCATTATGCTGACCATATCTTTGTGTTTATATCACTAGTATGAGTACATTGAATCAGTTTGTGCTTGTATCTTCATAGATGGCGTTTGAACTGTACGGCATGCTAGCTGGTAGTGTCAGTCCTATGACGGGTGAGCACATAAAGCCAGCCTATGGTGGTGACGATGAGGCTTTCTTAAAGAAAGTAGTAACTCCAATATATAATACAATAGCAGAGGTTTGCTTTTGTTCTTGGCTCCAAAATCGCTTTTCATTTTAGTTGTAATTTATTTCCATAACTTTTATGTACTCTTTTCTTGTATGTATTTTCCACTTAATTGCAGGAAGCTAAAAGGAGCAAAGGAGGAAAATCTAAGCATTCACAGTGGAGAAATTATGATGATTTAAATGAATACTTCTGGTATTTGATTTTAAAGGTTACACTCTTTTCTTGAAGATAGAATGGTAGAATATAAATCCTTTTGCTGTCAAATTGTAGGTCAGCTGGTTGTTTTCGGCTTGGTTGGCCTATGCGTGCTGAGGATGATTTCTTTTGCCAGCCAAGTGGTGATCAGGGTGGTCTTAACAAAGATGTGGTATGTTAAAACTTTTGAACACATACATACATGGGAATCGGAACATTGTCTGTGTACTTGTATTAATTGGTTATGTTCCTTTAGTTCCAGTGGTTAACCTTCTTTTGGTAAATAACATTTCCTGCTTTGTGGAACTCGCATTGAAGATGGTTGAACTTGTTGCTATATTGTCAATATTTAGACAAGAATACTAAGGTTTGCTTGCTTAATGTGACTTGTGAGGGTTTGAGAAAATTCTCAGTCTTCATGATTGTGTTGACTTTTGTATGCATGCCTTTCACACATGGCTTTAGAGTCAACATAAATAGAGCTAGCTCTGCTACTCTGCCCTGCACGCATATGGTTGTTACAATGATATGGCCTGAGGCTTGAGTCATATACACTGCAATATCAGTGTCTGTAGACATTATACATCTGATTCTAATGAAGATAAGCTTTGAAGTTTGATGATAAATCTGCATATTCTGAGGATTATGTAGTAACGTCCATTTCCATTCAGTCATCTTCTTATATTCCAAAGCATTGGTAGACCAAAACAAGTAATTCACTTACATCCCATGCTCAATACTCTTTATGTCCAAATTAGTGACCACACCCTTGCACATCCTGTTAAACCTTGGTACAACATGAGGACGTATTTGTGACTACTGTTTGTAATCTTATCTGATGTGAACTCGATACATCAACCCACAGTAAGGCTGTTTAAGTATGTTAAGCATCATCCCACAATCCTTGCCTGTTATTAGAAGCATAGATGTGTTACTACTTGTATCAAGCCGCATGGGTAATAGAAACAACACTATAAAACGATTCTCTCCATAATTGTATCTTGGAATGATTACAACCGATTGCTATTCTTGATCAGTCACGTTACCCGCGTTATCTCTCCTCATAAGTTAGATGGTTGTGGAGTTGTTTCTGTCTAGAGGATAAGTTGAAGGAAACATATTTAAGTATTACTAAAAATTATGAGCATCAGAATTTTAGTCTGCATAATTGTACATGGCTTGAAATACTGTGTTTCTTATTATGGATACTCTGGTTAATGATACTCAGGAAGAGAAACTGGCTAGTCGGAACAGATGGATGGGAAAAGTTAATTTTGTTGAAATACGCTCGTTTTCACATATTTTTAGAAGCTTCGACAGAATGTGGAGCTTTTATATATTGTCCTTGCAGGTAATCCTCCTTTTATCTCACTGCTATCTTATTTCTATGCAAGCTTTTGGATATTTTTATTTATACATACTGTTGTCCTAAGGCAATGATCATCATTTCTTGGAACGGATCGGGGAAGTTAAGTTCCATATTTGATGGGGAAGTTTTCAAGAGAGTGATGAGCATCTTCATTACTGCTGCAATACTGAAGCTCATACAAGGTAATTGAACAATTTAACAGTGTTCTCCTTCTTTGTTCTATCTTTAATTCCTACTATGTGTGTGAATATTTAACAATTTGTTCAGTTGCATGTTGGCATTTGCTTCTATCTCAATAATGTGTAGTTATAACATCTCTTATTAACAAAAGATTATGATAAGTCTTTCTGTGGTAGTGAACAAGACCATTACATTTCATTGTGACATTTTGCATTGTGTTATTTGTATGGTATTTTTTTTTTCTCTCTCTTAAGTTATGACTTGATTACTTTACTCTCTTCATTTTTGCAGCTATTCTTAGTATAATCTTGAGCTGGAAAGCACGGAATAGCATGTCATATTATGCCCAGATAAGATATGTTTTGAAGGCCGTTTCTGCTGCTGCATGGGTTATAATTTTACCAGTAACTTATGCTTATAGTTTGAAAAATCCTCCTGGATTTGCACAGACCATCAGGAGTTGGTTTGGCAATGGTTCTAGTTCGCCTTCTTTGTTCATTTTGGCCATCCTCATTTACTTATCTCCAAACATGCTCTCTGCATTATTGTTTCTCTTCCCATCCATCCGCCGGTTTCTTGAAAGATCCGACTACAAAATTGTGATGCTCATGATGTGGTGGTCTCAGGTATTCAGAAGCATGCTTCAAAAGAATTTGAGAATTGTTCTTAATGGTTACAAAACCAATAATTCATTACAAAAAATTGATTCAATTGTTGCATTGTTTTTCTGTTAACTATGTGCTCCACCACTCTCATGCACATTCCTTGATACTTTGCAGCCTCGGCTTTATGTTGGAAGAGGAATGCACGAGAGCACGTACTCACTTTTCAAGTAAGACTAGACAGCTGGGTTCTCATAAGGCTGTGATTTGAGTCATATATTCATCCCTCTAACTGATAACGTTCAATTCCTTCAATTTCTAGGTACACAATGTTTTGGGTTCTACTGATTGTATCAAAATTAGCATTCAGTTACTACGTAGAGGTATTTCTCTTAACCTTAAGAAGTGAACATAGGATGACCATAAGATGACAAAGCACCATATGGAACTGTTAATGGTAGATCTACTTGTGCCATTAGATGCTATGATGCTAATTTCCATGGGTAATATTTGTCAGGAAATTGGGCAGAAATTTTCTTAGCTACTCCTATACTGTATATATTTTCTATTGGAGGCAAAGATCCTGACATCGTAGGTTCTTGGAAGAATAGAATACCCATCATAAAAGAACTAACCTGATATTTTTTCCTTGCAGATTAAGCCACTTGTTGGTCCAACTAAAGCTATTATGCAGGTGAGGATAAGAACTTACAAGTGGCACGAGTTCTTTCCTAGAGGTACTGAAATAAGTGACAGAAAACCTTTTTTATTTCTCATTTTGTGGAGTTAGTTTCTCATGCTGTTATTTCCTCATTGCAGCCAATAACAACATTGGCGTTGTGATTGCACTTTGGGCTCCCATCATTCTAGTATGTTCATGTTTCCCCTAAGGCCTCAACCTTTTTCCTTCTGTTCAGGATTCATTGTCTTAAGCTTCTAGTATTCAGGATTCATTGTCTTAAGCTTCTAGTACAAGTGATTCTTTGCAGGTCTATTTTATGGATACCCAAATATGGTATGCCATATTCTCTACAATATTTGGAGGCATATATGGTGCATTTCGCCGTCTTGGAGAGGTTGGTGTAGCATTATTTTATTTACAAATCCTAATTTTTTTTATGGGTGTTCAACATTTTCACGTTGTAGGCAACTATCACTTCTGTCATTGGCTCATTGCACTGATGTACCTTTTAGAAAAGTTGGCTGTAACTGCTTGTAGGTTCTAGTTCTTGAATCACTTAGCCCACTATTTCTGTTTCAGATTCGAACATTGGGAATGTTGAGGTCTCGATTTCAATCATTGCCAGGTGCTTTTAATGCTCGCTTGATTCCATCAGAAAAGAAAGAAAAAGTAAAGAAGGGCCTTATTGCCACTTTGTCTCGTAACTTTGCTGAGGTTTGCTTATTGTTCTATGTCATTACTCATTACCATCCCAATTACCAATTGATTGTATTATTTTGCCCCTACTTTATTTGATTCACTCTATAGACCTAAGTCTTATTGGTGAGGCTATTTATTTCAGATCCCATCTAACAATGAAAGAGAGGCAGCAAAATTTGCTCAGCTGTGGAACAAAATAATTACTAGTTTCAGAGAGGAGGATCTAATAAATAATAGGTAGCATGCAGATGCTACATTGTCGAATGGTTTCCTTGAAAGTTGTTGAAACTTCCTTATTCTGAATGCGGACAGAACATTAGCTATTTCAGAATGCTGATATTTGTTAAATTTGCAGAGAAATGGATCTATTGCTTGTTCCATATTGGGCTGACCGTGAACTGGACCTAATTCAGTGGCCTCCTTTTCTACTTGCTAGCAAGGTTTATTATCTTTCACGTCGGTCTCTTCTGGTATCTTTTCTGAGACCCACACTTGTAGTCACCCCGTACTTATTGTGCAGATCCCAATAGCATTGGATATGGCTAAAGATAGCAGTGGAAGATACAATGAGCTGAAAAAGAGAATGAATGCAGACAACTATATGCATTGTGCTGTTCGTGAGTGTTATGCATCATTCAAGAGTATTATTTTTACATTGGTTCGAGCACAACGTGAAAAAGAGTAAGTTTAACACTCTGCTATATGTCCATTCAAAAGGGAAAAAAAATAATGCAAGATTACATCTCCTTGGATGTATTATGTTTTTAAGCTAATGAATTTAATTCTGTACCCAGGGTCATTACTGACATTTTCTCGAAAGTTGATGAACATATACAGAATGACACTCTGATAAGTGATTTGAATATGCTTTATCTCCCAAACCTCTACGAGCAATTTGTTAAGCTTATTGAATATTTGGTAAACATTATTTCACTGAAGAGCCTTTCACTTTCTTTCTTTTTCTGATGCATCACGGTGTAACTGCAAGTAGTAATTGAATCAGTCTAATCACTGCAGTTAACAAACAAAAAAGAGGATAAGGATAAGGTTGTGATTGTCTTGCTCAACATGCTTGAGGTTGTTACCAGAGACATAATGGAGGATGAGCTTCCTAGGTAAATCATTTGAATATGATTACCTTTGCAAATAATATCAACATCTCGATGTCATTATTAACCAGCCATTGTTTTTCTTGTGTAGCTTGCTTGATTCGAGCCATGGTGGGTCCTATAGAAGCAGTGAGGGTATGACACCTCTTGATCAACAGTATCAGTACTTTGGTGCACTTCACTTTCCAGTTACCCCAGAATCAGAAGAAAAATGGAAAGAAAAAGTAAGTCCTTTGTACTTAACAGTGTGGTGTTTCACATAACATTTTGTTTCCTAGCCTCTTAGTGTAAGAGTTACAAGACTAACAAGCACTAAGACATTAAAACATTAAAAATCATCTCCTAAGCGAATCTGGATTTGTCCACAGATCAGAAGACTTCATCTATTGCTTACTGTGAAGGAGTCTGCTATGGATGTCCCGTCAAACTTGGAAGCCAGAAGGCGTATTTCTTTCTTCTCCAATTCTTTGTTTATGGACATGCCTGCAGCACCGAAAGTTAGAAATATGCTTTCTTTCTCGTAAGCTCTCTCCTAGAGATGTTGCCCTTGTATTCTCATACATGCCGATGCTGTTTAATTATTCATCAAGTAGTATGCTCAACAATAAGTTGATCAACACCTAAATTATTAACATTGCTTTCCCTTGTTCATACATGGAGATTTATTACCTAACATCTGTAATTTTTCTGTAGTGTTCTTACTCCATACTATTCGGAGGATGTTCTTTTCTCCATAAATGGCCTGGAAAAGCAGAATGAAGATGGAATTTCCATCCTATTTTACTTGCAAAAAATCTTTCCAGGTTAATATTTCTATTTTTATTCCTTGATTATCCTTGTGACTTAGAACTCTTATGTGAGCCGATTCACATTTTTATCGATGGACAACATTGTGCTGCAGATGAATGGACAAATTTTCTTGAACGGGTTGGTTGTAAAAATGAAGAAGAACTCAGAGCCACAGAAGAACTTGAAGAAAAACTTCGTCTATGGGCATCATATCGAGGCCAGACATTGACCAAAACTGGTACAATAATTTTCTTTTTCATATTTTGACTTGAAACTTTATGTTTTTTTTTTCCTTTTTTATAACAAAAAGTGTTCTGTCTAATTCCCTCTACTCAACGAAAAGTTCGAGGCATGATGTATTACCGAAAAGCTCTGGAACTTCAGGCCTTTCTTGATATGGCAAAGCATGAAGGTACTTAGAGAAAGCTTGTAAAGTTATAATCATTTAATTACAACATTTTTTGTACAGTTGAAATATTATTCTGGTAAACATTGATTTCTTCTACTTAGATCTAATGAAAGGCTACAAGGCTGCTGAGTTGAATAGTGAAGAACAATCAAAGAGTGAGCGGTCATTGTGGGCACAATGTCAAGCAGTAGCTGATATGAAGTTCTCATATGTGGTCTCATGCCAGCAATATGGTATTCACAAACGATCTGGTGATGCTCGTGCCAAAGACATTCTAAAGCTTATGACAGCGTACTTCTCTCGTAACTTTTTCTTTTGTTACTTCTTCTAGAAGCAGCTGGTCATTATTTTATTGTTTTCTTTCTGGCAGATACCCATCTCTTCGTGTAGCATACATTGATGAAGTTGAAGAAACTAGTAAAGACAGGTCCAAAAAAATGGTCCAGAACCAGAAGGTCTATTATTCAGCTCTTGTGAAAGCTGCTTTACCAACCAAGGCAATTGATTCTTCTGAGACAGTTCAAAATCTAGAAGATCAGGTACAAGTCCTGTGCTGAGTTGCCTGAAGGGGTAGATTTGTAGGCTGATGTTAAAAGGAAAATATGGAAATTGTTCAGAAATTTATGAGCTTGAAGAAGGAAAAAAAAAAAAAAAAAACTTTCGAATTAATGAACTCATTTCATACATGAATCCATTTAAAGACTTCTAAAACTTGTACACCAAAATGTTCAAAGGCTGTGCAGGCTTGAGTTCACTCATGCATTTATATACATTTAAGATCATTATCATTTATCAACTAGAGTTTGGGAAAAAAAAAAAAAAAAAAGATCATTATCAGCGAAAATTCCAATTTTCCTCTATGGCTCTATCTCTTATCATATAGCATTTCTGAGAGTTGCAGTAGTCACATGATAGTTAATTTGAATGCAATTTTTGGCAATTCCTTGCACAGGTTGTTTATCGGATAAAGCTTCCAGGAGATGCAATACTGGGAGAGGGGAAGCCGGAAAACCAAAACCATGCCATTATTTTTACACGAGGTGAAGGCTTGCAGACAATAGATATGAACCAGGTACAATTCAAACTATTGTTAAATTTACAGGACACATGCCATCATCCCCAAAATTTTGGTTGTAACTATCCATTCAATATTCAATAGGACAACTATATGGAAGAAGCCTTCAAAATGAGGAACTTGTTGGAAGAATTCCTTAAAAAGCACGATGGTGTGAGATATCCAACCATTCTTGGACTTAGAGAGCATATATTCACTGGCAGGTAATTTTGTTGCCTTCATCCGAATTTGAATTCTGGCTACATGCTGCTTGTAAACAAAAACCTCATATATGAAATGTCTGGTTTTTTGTGGTTCATTGTTGTTGCAGTGTTTCTTCTCTTGCATGGTTTATGTCACATCAGGAGACTAGCTTTGTCACTATTGGGCAGAGATTGTTGGCAAACCCTTTAAGGTAATATTTCTACTTTTCTGTCCTATAATATACTCATACATGTTACAGGTCAACTTTTCTTTATTGTTAGAGATTGATTTATGCTTATTTGTAATCATTGACAAAGATAGATGGTTTTTTTCTTCTTTTTTCCTTGCAAAGACCATTTTTTCATTTAACCGGGATCTGAAGTACTCAAACATCGCATTATGATTCGTTGAATATAAGATCTTTTGGTTTTGCAAATAAAAGATTGGCTGCTGGGACAAAATGATGGTGAATGTTCTAAATTTCTAAATTGCTGCTGCACCTTCAGGGTTCGGTTCCATTATGGCCATCCAGATGTTTTTGACAGATTGTTTCATCTAACTAGAGGTGGTATCAGCAAAGCTTCCAGAGTCATCAATTTAAGCGAGGACATATTTGCAGGCAATCTATATGACTTTACACTAATTTTTATCACTGATTCGATGAACTTCTTGTCTTAACTTTTGTTTATATCATACAGGTTTCAATTCCACACTTCGTGAAGGCAACGTTACTCATCATGAATATATCCAAGTTGGTAAAGGAAGAGATGTGGGGCTTAATCAGATCTCAATGTTTGAGGCAAAGATAGCCAATGGAAATGGTGAGCAGACATTGAGCCGCGATATATACAGACTTGGACACAGATTTGACTTCTTCCGCATGTTGTCATGTTATTTCACCACAGTTGGTTTCTATTTCAGTACCTGGGTATGTATGAATTATACTTCTCTCTATTCCAACTCATTTTCTTAAGATATGTTACAATGTTCTAAATCACTATATATGCTTGTTGCTTGGCAGCTAACTGTGCTCACAGTCTATGTGTTTCTTTATGGTCGCCTTTATCTCGTCCTCAGTGGACTAGAAGAAGGACTGAATAAGCAACCAGCTATCCGAGACAATAAGCCTCTTCAAGTAGCTCTTGCTTCTCAGTCTTTTGTGCAAATTGGATTTTTAATGACCTTGCCTATGATGATGGAAATCGGGTTAGAAAGGGGTTTCCGTAATGCATTAAGTGATTTCATACTAATGCAGTTGCAACTAGCCCCAGTGTTTTTCACATTTTCACTTGGAACAAAGACCCACTACTATGGTAGAACTTTGCTTCATGGGGGTGCTGAATATAGAGGCACGGGGCGTGGATTTGTGGTGTTCCATGCCAAGTTTGCTGACAACTATAGGCTTTACTCGCGCAGCCATTTTGTTAAGGGAATCGAGCTAATGATCCTTCTCGTTGTGTACCAAATATTTGGTAGTTCATACAGAGGTGCCATTGCATACTTGTTGATCACTATATCAATATGGTTCATGGTGGGGACTTGGCTTTTTGCTCCTTTTCTCTTCAACCCATCCGGGTTTGAGTGGCAAAAGATTGTTGATGACTGGACAGATTGGAACAAATGGATAGGCAACCGCGGGGGAATTGGCGTGCCTCCAGCAAAAAGCTGGGAATCCTGGTGGGAAAAGGAACAAGAGCATCTTCGTTGCTCGGGGGCTCGTGGTATCATTGTGGAAATCCTGTTATCATTGCGCTTCTTCATATATCAGTACGGGCTTGTGTATCACTTGAACATCACCAATGACAAAAGTTTTCTGGTATGTGCATCATCATATGTAAATATGGAAAAAAAGAAACATTATATTGTTACTTACTTTTGTTGCTTGGTTTTACAGGTTTATGGCATATCATGGCTTGTGATTAT
Organism: Pelargonium fulgidum; assembly: GCA_036897545.1. Lineage (NCBI taxonomy): Eukaryota > Viridiplantae > Streptophyta > Magnoliopsida > Geraniales > Geraniaceae > Pelargonium > Pelargonium fulgidum. Next base: position 14,369 of record JAYMTE010000448.1, read on the forward strand.
TCTAATACTGTTTGTGATGAAGGTGAGTAACAAAACCCTCCTAGTTCTGATCCATGCCTCATAAATTCATAATTTACCACTGACATTCATATATATTTTGCAGGCAATGTCTGTTGGAAGGCGACGACTGAGTGCCAACTTCCAGCTTCTGTTTAGGCTCATAAAGGGTCTAATTTTCTAGACATTTCTGTCAGTATTCATCGTATTGATAGCACTTCCTCATATGACACTCAAGGACATTATAGTGTGCATTCTTGCCTTCATGCCGACGGGATGGGGAATGCTTCAAGTAAGCTTGTTTTAGTATCATCTTTCATTGAGAAGAGGTTGTGAGAACCCATCCATTATAATGATAATATATATGCATGTGTTTTGTAGATTGCTCAAGCTCTTAAACCATGGATACAGAAAACAGGAGTATGGGGATCAGTGAGAACACTGGCTCGAGGGTACGAAATAGTAATGGGATTGCTTCTATTCACTCCGGTAGCGTTCTTGGCTTGGTTCCCATTTGTGTCAGAGTTCCAAACAAGAATGCTGTTCAACCAAGCATTCAGCAGAGGTTTGCAGATTTCTCGTATTCTTGGCGGACAGAGCAAGGACCGGTCCTCCAGAAACAACAAAGAGTAATGCTTGTTCATTTCCTTGTAAATATGTTTCACTTTCAACTTCAACATAAGTAGATAGATACAACAGATGTATATTTGGAAGAGAATGGTGGTAGGTGTGAATTACATATTATAAGTAGATACAATATAATCAAATTCAGTCATGTAGATAGTTTTTGTGGCTACAAAGTTTGTATTTTTGAATTCCTGCTTTAGGCTAAATGAGTTAGTGTGGAAAAGAATATGCTAATATGGTGAGGATATTATATATAGTGGATAAGGAAGGAAGTACAAAAGCAAGGGGTGAAGATGAAGATTGATCCAAAAGTAGACTTCTTGATCTCTGTTGATATTTATCCATGTAAGCTCCGTTTTTTTTATAAGCAAGCGTAACAACCGTCATGTAGGCTCTGTTTGTGTGGGCATATTTATTTTTGTGCTTATAATGTAGTGAAGGAAACATGGCATGTATCTATGTCCTGATATATATGAGGGTCCTGTCCAGTCCAATCCCATATGGCCATTTTGGTGAATATGAGCATGTTTGTTAATCAAGGAGCATTCCAAATGTATTGAGTTAACAATTAGCAAACCTAGCTCTATCAAAGAAACGTGGCAACGTGGCATGTTTGTTTTATTTTTTTGAAGTTAATTATTGTGCTACTCATTTTCAAGACATGTGATTATAGTTTATATAACGATAAACTAACCGTGTACTATCTCGATTATCACATTTTTAGAGTTCCATCTACTTTTTTTTCCTCCAAATTATCAACTTGTCAAATTTATAATCTTACACGTGGAGATTCATACGTTAAATAGTTCAAAAAATTTAAAAAGCAATTAACATCAAATTAATTTTATTTAGTGAAAAATTACTCATTTTTCTTGTATATTTTAATGTTCGAGACAAGATATTCATGTCAAATTAAAATTGAGAAAAAGAAAGCAAATAAAAATTCATATTATCTTATGTTAAAGTTGTTGAAAGTGCTAATATTATAATGTCACCTAAGCTATTTTATATTTATTGAACAATTCTAATAATGTTTTTTTTTTTTCAATTTTTAGGAGTTACCACTAACTTGATATTAACTAAAATTTTAACTTAAAAAAGTTTGATAGTAATACATGTTTGACAAAAATAAAACATAAATGCGGTGTAAACGAATGAATAAAAACTGTCTTACCCTCATCTCTTGTTTTCTCTATAATATCAATCATTATATATCTATTACCAAAATTCAAATAAAGTTCATCACATAATATCATAAGCAATGAGTCATATATACATAGAATAAATAGTCTAAGCCTAATACATTTTGGTTTAGACAAGCTAACGAGAGCTTGTCATCACATTAAAAATTATTTATATTCATTCAAGTGAATTTGTGAGAGTAAAGTGATTGTTTACCAAGCCTTTTAATGATATGTTGTATACTTACTCAAGTAAATTTACGAGAATAGGCTTTTTAATGCATGTCCCATTTAGTAAAAAAAAAAAATTGAGAAGTAACTTTTTTTTTTAAGTAAATATTAATTTCATTAAGAATAATTATCGACTGATAAACTCAATTACGAAAAGATCTCACATAGAGTAAAATATTACAATAACTTGATTCGCAGATCTCGAATACTCATACGAACGACTAATTGTCACATAGTTGGTTGAAATCTTGGTTGGAATAGTGGAACAAGCAGACTCGCTCTTGCTCTCTTCTTCTTCTGACGCGCAACAGTACTCCCAAGCAAAGAACTCGTATTCATAACGAAAAAAATAACTTCCAACAATGGAAGACAAACTTTAAATAATGAAAGACAAATTGAAACTTAAACTAACAAAGTTACTAAAGTACAATTCAAAACAGAATAACATGAAAAAGTCACTCTACTCGTAGTAAACATACTATCACAACTAGCATATAGTGAATGTGAAGATGATAACGCGGCGTCTGAAAACGAATCGAATGTTGGGAGCCAACAGTGATCGATGAATCCAACGGAAGAACAAATCTAATCAAATTGAATCTGTGTTTATTCAATAAGTAATGCAAATAAGAAAAAATTGAACCACCGCCGATCAGAAAAAGATCGGCAGTGGTTCAAGAAAAAAAATTTGACGAAGAACTAGAGAATGCGGCTAGAGTTTTGCAGAAGATAGAACTTTAGGGTTTTACTATAACCACAAAAACAAATTAATTTATAAATTGTAGTTAGATTATCATTTCTTATAAAATTTGCATCACATTTATATGTCTCAAGTAAAAACCCAACAAGTAAACTAACCCACCTTTGTAGATTTGAACAAATCCAAATAAAATCAATTTTGCTGGGTCAAAATAACATAACTTCTCAATTGAATAAGTGAATGAAGCAAACCCATTAAATTTACTTTGTATAGTCTAAAGTTAGTCCATAAACTACATAATCACTTTTTCGCACATGATACAAGATATAGAGTACTTTTAAAATTAAACGTTGATAATATCGAACTAGGTTAGAAGACTTGATAAACTCAAACGAGCGACAACATAGACCATTGAACTCGTTAGACATGTCTACAATAATTTTGCATTGTGAGAATACTTAAAGATCATTTGAGTCTTTTTATTTTATTTTAAATATTATAAAATTATTTTATTATATTTGAATTTTGAAGTAGAAGCTAGAACATGCAAAAATAGAGTCGAGTTTCGAGTTTACATATAAAATACATTAAAGTGTATGTATTGATATGATTCAATTCAAAATTTTATGTGATAAACTCAATCTGACTCTAATTCAAGTTATAATCAAATAAAAATGCGATCATATGCCTAGTTAAATTTCCCGCTCTAGAAGAAGCTATAGCTTCTCAATTGAATAAAGTGAATTTATTTTATTAGTTCAAAAAGTTAAAAGTAATAAATGAGTACAAAAAGTTAAATGCAATTTATGAGTTCGTAAACAAACCCATTAAATTTACTTTAAATGAATAATTACACGTATCTAGTATGAGCTATATTTTTTTTAACTCTGAATATTTTAAACTATTTTTCGTTACGCGTAACTATCCTAAACTTTCCAAAGTAAAGCAATCTAGATAGCAAAACTCAACCTCAAACCTTAGCAAAATCTTTACTCACATGCGTAATTTTAATCAAACAAGAACCCAAACCCTATGATCTTAAGTAGAAAATCTTAAGTCATAAGTTTAAAAATTGACTCTCAAAAGTTCAGTAGGTACATGTAATGAGA
>JAYMTE010000449.1:0-18201 GCA_036897545.1 Pelargonium fulgidum
TCTCACCTATTATTATATATTATAATATGAATTCTTATCGTGTTCTTTGAGAATACATTCTTATATTTAATTTTTTTATCCATAAACAGTTCAACAACATCCCTTATGAGAACAGTTTTAGAAGATACACTAAACATGAAACATGTAGTTTGAACTGGAGAAACACACAAGAACCTTCATTATGTAGAAAAATTAAAAGTAAGTTCATCAATCACTATTCGGCATTTATAGCAACATTTGGTAAAAAAGTCAAGTGATCCTAAATGTAAATTTAGTTTGTGTATTGTCTATTTGATTTTTATAACTTTGCAAAAAAAATAAACATGACCTAAGAGAGTAGAAGTTCCTATAGATCTAACGTCAACCTTCTATTTTCTTACCACAATAAATACAAGCAGGATATAGAATTCCATTGATACCAAGTTCAAATTTAGTGAGTATGCATGTTTTACTTGAAAGTACTAATGTGTGTCAAATGATTTTGAAGAAAGCAAGATGTCACGTCCCAAAAGAATGAGTCTCCCCTTAGCACCTTAAAAGTGGTCTTCGCAATGTGGCATGTTCATATACTTGAGAAATAGATGTTGACCAGTGTGTTAATAGTGCATGTATAACCTCATTTTACATAATATGTGTTTTTTATCGCTTAACGCCTGTGGAAAAGACTGACACTTATCTCTAGATGTGGAAGTTTGGGGTACCGCACCAGGCCGGTTCTTTTATCACGAGTTAATCTATTTATTCTATTATTATAGTCAATATTTCAATCAATTATATAAAAAATAATATAATGGTTTACACGTAAGGCATATGCATGAAAAAGGTACATAATATCATCAAATTTCCAATTATTTTAGCATCTCATTCCATTCCACATGGTGATTGAAGTCAAAATTTAGCAAAAGTGGATTTTCTACAAAAGGTAATAAAAAAAGCCTCAAACCGTTCATTTATTTAGAAAAAGTGAAAGTGAAAAAGTGCAAAAACAACAATATGCGGCCAGCAGCAGAGAGCAGAAAACAAATATGACCACAGTGGGAGTCGAACCCACGACCTTTTGATCCGAAGTCAAACGCGCTAATCCACTGCGCTATGCGGTCAGTTGATATTCACTGCATCTGTTTACATAATACCATTTAAACAAGAAACAATACTAAATTCCAAAATTGTATCAACTATCAACAAAATTGCTTAGTACTTATTAATTGCGAGGATCACTACTGTTTTTTTTTTAAATTTTTACGAACACTTTTATTAAATCAAATAATTCATTACACGCACGAAAAAATATAGTAAATTCCTTAGATCAAACAAGCGATCATCTAGCTCAAAAATCAAAAGTGAAGCTAACTCAATGGTCATCGAATTTGAAAACCGATACACAAAATAAAACCCGACGCTATCAAAAAATTCTATAAGAGTTAAAGAATAATTCAGAAGCAAGTCTTCTGTACTAGCTTCTGATGATCCGAATTGCATAGTGAAGATAATCATACTTGTGTCAGACTCCATAACCGCTCTTGTACGACCTTGTTCCCTGCCCAATTCAACCCTTTTTGCACGGATCGCGCGTCAACTTCCCTCGGCTTGACAACCACATGTTTGCACTGGTAGCCTGCTCCCACAACACGACAACTCTTATGACGCCTACCCAACCAATTCGAGGGTGACTTTGGGTATCAAACAAAGTAGCATCACAATTAATTTTAATGGTCTCCATTGCAGGAGCAACCTACCCAACGACGAGCCACCACCATATTTGCTCCATTACTCCCACCAGCCACCATTTAAGCAAGTTAGAGCTATCTTGAACAATCATCCCCACATTCCAAATCCGCCAAATAAATCAGCACAACACGCCGCATTCGGCAACACCCACCATTCTCTCCAAAGTGTGTTTATACCAGCCTCCACCCATCAAAGCATGCTCAGTCGACTCTGACCTTAACCTGTCTCAATGCTAACCAAGCTAACACTATCACAACAGCCATCATATCTGCCTCTCTACCACTGTTAGACCACCTTCATCCCCATATATCCCCAACAACCGATACACACTTTAAATAGAGTAACAGTCATTCCTCTCTCCCTCTCACACCCAACTCTCAGGTACATGCCTTGAACTCAACAAAATTCTTGCCACTGCAAACCTCTCCCCCACCGAAAACAAGCTATTCACCAAGCTCCAATCCCATACTCTCATCCCGCTCAAACAAAGCACACGTGTATAACAGTAAAAGGAAAAATATACTACATTAACTAACTTTTTCTTAATTTTTCTTGGAAGATAAATGAGAGCACTTCTTTTAGAACGGATGAAATATTACTTTAAAGTGATTCGAACACGAGACACAACAGTAAAAGTAGCTGCAAATGTAGGTTACTTTGAAAGCAGTTGCTTCAACCTCAGTGAAATCAAAGAATTCGTATATCTGTTCCATCCAAAATGGGCCCTCTTCCCGCTGTGCCCCCTTCTCCTCGATCCACATAGACAAAATCTAGTTTGTTGTTCTGAAGTCCTGAATTAAAGTATTTTTATGTAACTTAAGCGACACGACTCTTTAGTCTTACTGTACGGGGTTTAAGAGTGAGTGATTGCCCTTCTCCTACTCTTATTGCCCAACCTAAGTAGTCTGAGGTGTTGGTGAGATCATGACTTGGAATCTGAAAGCCTCAAACAACCCACTAAATTTATTTACCTCTCATCTTTCTTTTCTTCACCAACAAACACATTACATAAAAAGGGGGTTTCAGTCTCTATCCCACTACTACCAATTACCAAACAGCTACAGCTGATGGATGAGAATGACTTGAGGACTATAATATAACCACAATGGTCAAAAAAGTCCTGCTCATCATCAAGCTTATTCTCTAATCTTTTTTCTCATGTACTCGTCAGGGGTCCCACTACCTATATATTTATAGTTTATTTATGTTTTGCAGTTTCAAACTTACTTCCAAAAACAAAACACACCATCTATTTGCCACTAAAAATTAATTTAAACAAATTGCAGTCATCATATGCTTCACTTTTATACTCTACTATGAAGTTGTGGCACAATTGGAATGATATAATGTTACAATCTCTATCAATTGAGCATGTACATATTATCAAATTATTTCTAAAAGTCAACGAGTTGAGTTTTAGCAAAAACTTGAATATTTATCGTTTAGACAAAAACACCCTTGTATTACATTATCAAATTTTCCCTACCTTCTCATAGTCATTATGCATTTTCGATTGATGAGCTAGTAATGAATAATCACATATGCTCTTTATTTTTCACTTCAAACCATAAATTATAGAACCGATTATTTTCAAATGGTAAAACAAATTATATTCGTTCAACTTTCTCTTGATCAATACACACATTAACTTAACATTTATGGATTAATGGATACGAGGAATATTCTAATGAGAAAAAAGGTGCAAAGACCTTTGAAAATTTCGATAAATTTTATGGTTGTTTAACTTTAAGTTGTTGATTTGAAGAGACAAACTTCAATATATAGTTGAATGAGAATAGACGAAGAGAGAGCTTAAACATTAAAATTGTGGAATATTTAAGATTCTAGCGAGTTCAATTTTGAAAATTGAAATTTCATCATTGTTTTGTCCATTATAGATGATAATGAAACAAGGGAAGACAAAGATGTGAGGGCAATTTTGTCCAAGCATAAGAATGTCAAACTTGAGGATGTGGAAATATGAGTTAAATTATATGAAAAAGATATAAACTTTGTGTATTATACAATTTAAAAACAATTGAAAGCTCCACCATAATAGGTTTATATTTTGCCAACTCCTTAATCAATAATTTATAAACTCTAAACTAATAGCAAAAGTGTTGGTCAAAGTAAGCGAATCTGCAGATAATGAGAATGAGCTGGGCCGTTTCAATCCTTGGCTCACACTACTATTTTATTTGATTTATCATTGTTTGTGTCCCTTGAAAAAGAAAGAGAGCTCGTTCCATATTTTTGCCAAACAAACAATCTATAAATTCCATATTCAACGGCTGGTGTGTATAGAATTTGGGTTCTCCACGCTGCCCAGAAACACTAAAAATAGAACTCATCATTGTTGAGTATTGATAGGTCCTTTTCAACTCCAAAAAGGACACTTTTTTACAGTCTCTTCCATTCATATGAACCCACACCCTTCGTTTTTGCTCCCACCCGCAAAAATCTCCAAGTGATTGATCGATTCCGCTTGTGGGTTTTTGAGAATTTAGCTGTTTTCTCAATTGGGTGCTCTCTGGAACACAGTTTTTGTCGATTACAATGATCAGTGCAAAGGAGTTTTGGACGAAGAAGACACTGATTGGTCTTGGGTTGGGCCAGTTTCTGTCCCTTCTCATCACTTCCACAGGTTTCACATCCTCTGAGCTCGCCAGGAAAGGTCTGTTTTTTATTTCCATCTTCCAGTTTTGTTGTTGTTTTTGGGGGGCTATATGATATTTGAGTATTGGCCCACAATTGCCTGTTGTTGTTTATGAGATTTGTAGTCATATTCTTTGACTTATGGTTGTGTTCACTGGTTCTGGGAAAGCCTACCCAGAATGGGAAGAGGAGTTTTTTATATTTTATTTTTAAATTTTTATAAGAGGGAAGCTTTTCATGAATTCTGATATATAATACAAGTGTTTTAGTGTTTATTTCCCTTTCCTGAGTTTATATGGATTTTGACAATTGATTGTTTTGTTTGTAGGAATAAATGCACCAACTTCACAGTCTCTTCTGAACTACATTCTGTTGGCAATTTTTTATGGAAGCATCTTACTATACAGAAGGAAACCACTCAAGGTTATTTTCTATTTTGCATACTTTTCTTCTTTTCTGATTATCGTCAAGGTTGAATTGCTACTATTTTAGATGCTTTAGTTCTAGTGATGGAATAATTAGTGAATTGGAAGTGAACATAAACGGAGGATGGCTATAGCATAAAATATGGTTAAGTAGAATAAAGATATTTACCATAAAAAAATGGACAGACCTCCTAGATTTGTGAAGCAGCTTCAGTGAGGTTGTGATTTTGATTGTTGCTTGGTGGTTGGGGTATCAATTATGTGTCTATCCCTTGAGAAGTGTGCCACCTGGTGTAGGTGAAAAGTTAAAGCGATAGGCAATTGGACCATCTTAATATAATTCCAATGGAAAACTTAGACAATTGTTTATAGGGTAAACTTAGATAATTGACATTTTTGAAAAATTCTGTCAAAGTTAACTGACAGAATGGGTGAAAAATAGTTCAGGTAGTCAAAAGTTAAAAAAAAAAAAAGTTTAGGTTAATTCATTGCTAAAGGTGACATGTATAAGGTAGTCATATGTAATTATCCCTTATATATATTTTATATATATAGTGCATTGACAATTAACATGAGCAACAAATGAACATTCTCTGAGTAGTATCCACTAGTATCCACAGTTTGCTTTCACATGTTTTTTTTTATATTTTTTTATCTGTTTTTCCTTACAAATGCATAACACTCTCTCTTTCTTAAACTAATGCAGGCAAAATGGTATTACTATATACTTCTTGGATTAGTAGATGTAGAGGCCAATTTTCTTGGTGAGATCTCGTTGTAAAAATAGTTATCTACCTCAACCTAAAATGGGTTGTTTACTTTTCTTCTATTCCATTGTTCTTTCATTTATTACTCTTTCTTTCTTTTGAATAAGAGTGCAGTACATAAAATAATTCTTTCATTAAACTTGTAGTTTGATATTTGTCAAACTCTGACATTGTATCTGTTGAACTATCCAAAGTTGAGAAAAATGTGAAGCTAATAAGCTTTGGATATACTATTGGATCCACCACCTATAAATTTAGGCTTTTGGGTTGAAGTAAAGTTTAACATGTTATCACAAAATGTTTAATATTAGGCTTATGTGGACTGTTTGTGTTCACTGTTAATTCTTAGTCCATGTGCATGGCCCATTGTATTGTCCAACCTTCATGTGATGAGGCGGAGTGTTGAAGTATCCCACAGTGAAATATGCAAAGTTAATGATCACTTGATATACTTGTGGGCCCCTCCGTTTATAAGCTTAGTTTTTGAGTTGAAGTAAAGTTCAACAATATCATCTCGTTGGGGATTTAATTCAGCTATCTTAATTGATCAATTTAGTGGGCTTTCAGTCCTTGACAGTTTTTGGTTGACTGCAACTTTTCATTCTATGAAATAGATTTGATACTTAAAGCTGTTGCATTGTGATGTTTTAGTTCTTGCTTATGGTTATTTGTTATGCGTGTTAAGTTGTACACAATTGATTTATGAAGCCAAATCACCTTACTGTAAGTTAGCTAATCCTCATTTTCTAAGTGCAGTGGTGAAGGCCTATCAGTATACTTCCTTAACAAGTGTCATGCTGCTGGATTGTTGGTCTATACCATCTGTCATGCTTCTTACCTGGCTATTTTTGAAGACGAAGTACAGATTTCGGAAAATAACTGGTGTAGTTGCATGCGTTGTTGGTCTAGTTATGGTTGTTTTCTCCGATGTTCACAGAAGTGACAGATCAGGTAAAATATATTATTTTATTACTTCTCCACCTTGCATGCAGTTGCAATTCCTTAGTATGCCCATCACTCATGACATTCTGGCTTTCACCTCATCCGCGTCCTTTTACATTAGTTGCATGGGCTGTATTTTTCTTTGAATGGACAGCTAGCCGTTTTATGGTTTAATTTTCTTGCAAAATTACAAGTTCAATTTAGTATTGCATATGATGTTATAGCAGGGTTTTGGATGTAATTAGTAGTATCATTAGTATTATGTCACACAGCTAGTATCACTTTTGATATGTTACGTATTATTATGTCTTGTAGGTGGGACTAATCCTCGTTTAGGGGATTTACTTGTTATAGCTGGGTCTTCGCTTTACGCCATCACTAATGTCAGCGAGGTAAGCTTGTTTCTTGTTTTCAAATGTATCGTCATGGAAAAGTTAATACCCTTCTGCCTAGGTTAATGTTGATTTCAACAAACTTGTTCTCATGCCTTCACATTTCTTGAAATTCCTGCATTTCCTGTTTATTTCTGCATTTCATGTTTATTCCTGTTTCTCCTATCCTCCTTGGGTTTAATCTTAGGAGTTCACTTAACCTATTGTAGTATAATCATGTTCATTTAGGCATCTCTATACCAATACAATGAATGATCTAGAGGGAGGAGATATCATTCAATTTTTTGTAATTGTTTGTTCATCTTCCAAATTAAGAAAGTGGTGTTGATATTAATCTTATAGGCCTCCTACTCCCTACAATAGCCAGCCAATTTATTGTTTTCTAACTTATTGATTTTTATTGATAAATGGCTTGTATGCAAATAAGAAAACAGATTTTTTTTTCTTTTTCTGTAAATAGACTGTTGGTGTACGTGTGTTTGCCTCTATTTTATGCTATAATTGTGTTCTTATCTATATTTTAGTAAGTCAATATTTTCTCTGTTTCCTGCAGGAGTTTCTCGTGAAGAATGCTGATAGAGTTGAACTCATGGGTATGTTGGGCCTTTTTGGTGCTGTGATCAGTGCTATCCAAATGTATCCTTGATTTGAGGATAGACTATTTTCTGTTTTGTCTTTTATTAGCTTAAATTAGCCCAAGTGTTCTTTGAATGTATTGCATCTCTTTGAATATCGTTGTTTAGGGAAACCTGATCTTTAAACAAGTGTCACTGTGCTCTTATAGTTTATCAATGTGCAGTTTGATGATTTTGATGCTATAATAGTTTAAAGAGACCATGCCCCTAACTATATGGCTTTATTACCCTGTCCTATTTACAATTCCATTTTCAGTTTGCATTCCTTGACAAACATCTGTAGAAGCATACTCGAGCGTGGTGAGCTCAAATCTATTCACTGGACTGCTGGAGCTGTAAGTATCTCATCCCTTCTTGTCTGTCTTTGTGCACAAGAATTACCACCATTTTGCAACTTGGAATCTATCGAATAAGCAACTTAAATCATGAGTTCAAGGAGAGTGGAAAAGTAGTAGTAATTAATAGTATTTAGGTCATTAAACCTAAGCAATACTCATGGAGTCAAATATTTGGACAAAGTGAGGGACTGGGATTCTGTATTAGCTTCCCAACCAAGTGGTAGTTCGACCACGGGTTTTTCATATGCATGGGTGACACTAATCAAGCTTTAGTTTGGCCTTTTAATTTTATCATATATGAAATTTCTATATTTTCTTCTATCTAATGAATATTATGCCGCTTTTGTTATTGATTTCAGGCTCTCCCCTTTGCTGGATTCTCAGTGGCTATGTTTCTGTTTTACTCGTTAGTTCCCATCTTGCTTAAGGTATGACTTGTAGCTCTGTACGCTTTGCATGCTTGTTATTTTGTACATAGTTGAAATTTCCCATTATGAAGCACAATCCACGCAAGAAATGAAGGCCATGAAGTTGGAGTTGAAGAAAAATGGTTGACTGAGCTACCATCTTTGATTACATAGAAAATATTGTACGATGTTAGTTATCTTAATATTCCCGGGCATTTTTTCTTCTTCTACACTAATGAGGTCATGTTCTCACAGATTAATGGATCCACAATGCTAAACCTCTCGTTGCTGACATCAGATATGTGGGCTGTCTTGATTCGCATCTTCGCATATCACGAGAAGGTCTGTGAGCTAGCTGTGAATATACATCTATTTTTCACAGCAAATTTCTGGTCCAATAGAATTTGAAATTAGGGTATCTGAAAGCTGTTATTTTATCTAGGTTGATTGGATGTACTTTGTGGCTTTTGCGGCTGTTGCTGTTGGGCTAGTTATCTACTCAGGGTAAGTCTTTTTGCAACTTTTTCCGGCTATTTTTTTTTGTCTCTCCTTGTAGTGAGGGATTATAGAGGGAATGGTATACTCGAGGATTGAGGTCAACATTACGCCTCCAAGTCCATTAGGCTTGCAATTGTATCCAAGTAATATGGGCATGATTCTTAACTCTGGTATACAATTTTGGATTGTACTAATATTTAGACTTTGTGGAGGTTCATGAGCTGGCTCGAATCACAGTACTCCTGCATGAACCTAGATTCCATGAGCTATTTGAGCTTGAGGCCAGCTTCTACCATGTTAAGCTTTAACAACCAATGTGCTTCTCACAATTCATCTGTGGTTGGTCGTGAGTTTGTATATAGAAGGTGGAGGAAAAACTAAGGTTTTTAGGGACAATGGTGTGAAGTTAAACTAGTTTCACAAATGCGGAATGTGAAACAAACTAGCACCCTATCCTCCATATTACTTTTATCTGATGCATGCGTAATTTTGTTAGCAAGTCATCTCCTTTACGCTAGTAACCTACGTCTATATAATACTGTCTCCTATAATGCAGGGGTGACAAAGAAGAGGATCAAAACCGTGCTGATGTTGCTGATGAAGATGCAGAGCAAAGCAAACATTTCGACGAGGAGGCTGGGAGCTCGAAAATGGGCGAAACTAGCAAGGCTTAAAAATGCATAGCATAGCGGCTTCATTTTATGGACTTTAGAGAATGAAACAAAACTTAGTGGACGTTGTTGCATATTCATGAACCAGCTCTGAAGATATAGGGAAGGGTTCTTGTTACATATTTAGATGCTCTGCAAAGATGTTGAGCATAGCATGGAATGTTACTGCCACTGAAAATACTCTAATTTTATCCATTAGTTTTTATTGAAATTGATATAATGTCTATGATACATTAATATTTGTTATTTTTAGAAACTGGGCATGCTTGTTGAATAAAATTTTGGTTAATTACAAAAGATGCCTTTGAAACTGTTCAACAAACAAAGAAAAAAATACTTGGAAATTAGAAGATGCCTCAAAGCCATAGCATGCACAACTTAAAATAGTTATTATTAATATGACCTGTATTATGGGAAGCTGAATCAATATTCAACAATTTGATGAGTGGGTATTTGAAAAACCCACTACTCCCTTGTACAGGATCCATCTAATTTACAAAGATGCTACTACATTACACCCAACAAAACTAACTTGGAGCCTTTTATGGGAAAAGTAAATAGAGGACCCTTGTCGAGCCCGAACATTATTTCGATAAGTGATGCTACTCATACAACTACTGATAACCAAAATAAATTAATGTTTACTACGTCCGTTACTGACAGTTTTCAGTTTCTTTCGGCGTGCACGTGGGAACAAGAGTTGCTGAATCTGCTTCTCTGCTGCAGCTTCTGAAGTTACCTGCAAATACATCGTGTGTATAGATTGAGAATGTACAATAAGGAGTTCATAGGCGTGACTGAGAATCAAACTTGGTTTATGCATAGCAGCTCAAAAGGTTATAGAAATGAAAGATATAAGTGGAAACATTAAGCGGCTACTTGACATGATTCCCTAATCCCATACAATCCAGCACTTTTTGTTAATATATTTAAACTACTTTGGGTAAATGAAAATAAATAATAAACAGCATTATTACCCGAACTTTGAAGGAAAATCGATGAGTTCGTATTTCCGTCCCAGAGAAAACTCTAACATCTATGCCGAGGCTATCAACACCTATCAAATTAGCTCCCTGTACAGCCAAAGAAGCTGATCAGAGACTCAGAGGTCTGTTCATATGAATAGTAAGGAAAAACAAGTATAGCCCACCATAAATTTCTCAAAGTACATTAACAAAACAAATTTTCACTACAAGATTTCATATATATATATCTTAAAAGACGTGTACTTTGCGTGTGAGTCAAAAATTGAAAGCGTATCGACAACAGGAATTCAATTCTCTGAAGAAGTTGAATAGCTTTTCAAATAGAATTCTTTTACGGTGAGCTGTCCCACCCCTCTCAATATGATCAAGGCTGAATGCAACCATAGCAACTTGAAGCTTGAGATACCACTTTTTTACTTCTAAGACATGAATAACCCAGTAAAGCCTAAATTTCTACCAGGTGTCAGCTACATGAATACTCTTTTTACTCCCACCTCTAGCACTCCCCACCCTTCCCAACAAGATTCAAATCCACAACCTGTACTAGAGAACTGTGTGATGCTTGAACCATTAGGCTGCTCCCTTGGGGTCTGTTCCTTAATCCTTGGATCAAGTCAACCCCTTGTCACTAGTGTATTCATACATCTTCCCTGCCATCTCTGCACTAGGACATTTGTGGTTATTTTGTTCCAAATATGCACATTTTCTTCTCAACTTTGGCACTTAAACATGATTTCTGTATAATTCAATATAATGCTACAAACTGCTACTGAAAGCTCATTTTCCTTAATCATTTCAACGTTAGTCAATGGAATAGTGAAGGACTTGTAATGAACTAGTGACCAATGAAGCAAAGATGTTGAAACCTTGCAGTCTTGAATAAGGCATATTCAGATTTGTAAAATTTTGAACACTGGTAAGAATTTTCAATGGCATTGATGCTTGTTGACTGCTAAAACAAAAGAGCTATATTGTATCTTGTACAGAAAAGTCATAAGCATAATTAAGGATGCTTGAGTTTCAAACTTAAGATAGAAGAAGATACTCAGAAATAGAATTGGGACTGTAAGGTTCCTATGAGTTATGGAGTAGCTTGCCAAGTGTTTATGTGTGTTGTTAATTACTCAAATAGACGTGTAGAAGTTTTCCATGTCAGCTTCTATATGCACATAAAAGAACCATAATTGTGAATAATGTAGAATAGGTTTGGTCTGAGGAAGCCATCAAAATCTGCACATTTACTAAGAAATATGCTTTGATCAAAAAACGTGTAACCAATGTAAGAAGTTGATATCATACGGAAAAAGTATCACAAGAGATTGCCAACATTAAGGTGCCCAACAAATGGAATGTCATAAGAATTTCATCCTACAAATAGGGGACAACAAACAAGAATTTCATGCAAAAGGACAGAAACAGAGAAGTATACCACACTGAAACTATTTTTACCTCAACATGGAAACCCTTCTTTTTGCAAAGAGCTTTAAGAGCAACATCACAATTAACTCCCTTTTCATTAAATCGCTCAAGTATTGCTGGAGTAGAGTGTAGAAGAACATCAGCCTCTGCATCTTGAAAATCTTGTAAACTGATTACAGACTGCATTATTCAGAGAAATGCAGAATTATAAAGTTGGTTGAATTTTTATACAACGATAGTTTTTTTTTTTTTTGTTTGGAGGAATATACAACGATAGTTAGGTCAAAACAGAGGAACAAAGTTAAGCTGTTATTCAAGTAAGAGTACTGTCATTGTGACAGTTCTAGAAGTATTGTTTTAGAGACAACTGAAAGACCAATTTAGTTCATCTTCATCTGCACTATATAATTAATAATCACAATTGGTTTGACAAAATCCTACAATATTACAGCTCAATAAGGATAAATAAGTCATTTTAGTAAATATGACCATGGATAATGCGA
This sequence comes from Pelargonium fulgidum, assembly GCA_036897545.1. Classification (NCBI taxonomy): domain Eukaryota; kingdom Viridiplantae; phylum Streptophyta; class Magnoliopsida; order Geraniales; family Geraniaceae; genus Pelargonium; species Pelargonium fulgidum. Next base: position 12,367 of record JAYMTE010000449.1, read on the forward strand.
TATACGTGCCTGAACACCATACACGGAGAATAGATCTACTCTCATAATCTCCAACCTGTAGAGAGTAGAGCTAAGTTTGTTTTCTTCACTTCTGGAATCAAAGCTCAAAAGTCCACCATCTTAAACAAAATTTAAATAAAATAAAATAAGTAAGATGGAAAAATCTTACATGTAACTAAATGATAGATACCGGTAAGAAATAGCAAAATCTTTATCACAAGAACCTTTATATTTCACTTACAGTAGAGGGGATGCATTAGCTGGCTAATGGCTATATAATTAGACAGCAACAGCTTTCTACAATGTTGAAAGAATCTCAAATCTTAAGAATTTCTCCTTTTCAGGATCCAATAAAACTAATGATTGCAACTAAGTACTAACAGCATATAGTTGATATAAAATTGGAAAAGTCATTTATGAAACAGGATGTTCGAATGTCATCTCCTAACATGGTTAAATATGGGTTCACTTCATAGATATTGGTCCAGAAGTCAAGCAGGCCTAAAAATAATTTGGTGGTGTATTTTGGAAAGAAAAGAAAAGAAAATAATAAAATTATATATATATAGATGATCTACTGCTATTTAATTGGACATTATGAAATTAAGATAAACAAACAATGATAACTTCTTTCGACAATGTAAACCTGATTTGACATTCTCCATCAGTTCTGCGGACTAGATTCAGTGAAAGCTAGCCATTCATGTCAATTTGTTTTGAAGATCTCAATATGAAAAGAAAGATACCTTCCAATTCCATGTTGTAGTCATCACTATTTTCATCCTGGAATGGCCTTCTTAAATAAGATTCCTCGTCAGCATAAGCTGGTCTCAGGCATCCCACAATTGAAATGCCATTTGTTGGATGGTGCATTTTTCTCTCATATTTCATATTAACAGCCTTCAAGAAAGCACAAACTCAGTTAATATTCAAGGAAATTTAGCATGATCGATTGATCAGAAAGAAATAACAATAAGACTTACAATTTCAGCAACTTAAATGCCAAACAGATGGCAAGAAAATAACAAAAACATGGACCAGCAATTACAATAGTTCAATAGATTTAAGAAAAGTAAAGTAAGCGAGAAGACGAGATCTAGATATTACAATAATAGCATTAGCCAATAGAATAAAGAATCACGAGTTTCATTGCTTCTAAATATCTGTCTATTGCTTGAGGAACATGTTCCTCCAGAAAGACAAACCATTTGATCTCTACCATCATATACCAGCCAAAGTTGTGTGTGAAGTGTGAACCATGATAAATCAACATATTAACATAGATCGGCAATGACTAATGCTTATGGGTAAAAGGAATACCACAGAGGCCTTAAAATTACCCATCAATCTAATTGAAAACTTAGCATAATATGAACTGAATAATGCTGGAATTAACAACGCAATGGAAGAAATAATGATCTGTCACCAATATATAACTTGTAATAGGCTGCAAGACCAAAACATACAGAGGTTCTCTGACAGAATTTCTAGGAAGTAAGAACTATGCTACCCAAAAGCCAAATTTATACATCCTCAATAGGCATTCGCATTTCCCATGATAAATGCTACCCAGCCCCTGAGAACATTCCCCTTTTCTAACATATACACCGCATATTAAAAAAAAAAAAACAGAACCACTAATCATGTGGTTAGAAGCACATTCAATAGAGTAAGTTTTGTACAATACTATCAACCATGCAGTAATCACCTTAGTCAAGCACTTGGCAAAATAAATTGGATGAATCAAGCCGGAAGTATCTGGCATCCCCCAATCAACTGGAATATCAGACATTTCAGAATCTATAACCTATATAAACAAAAAAGACAGAAAAATCTAAGTATTCCCAAAAATTAAAAAATAGAAACTAAAAAAGAGACAACCAAATATACTGTAGAAATTAGAAGCACAAGACTACTAACCTCAAAATAATCATCATCAAACAGTAAATCATCAAAACCGCCAAGTTCTGAGATGCTATATTCACTAACTGTCCTTCTGTTCTCATATGTGGGGATATCCATTCCAATCAGAGCATTCTGAAATGCAATTGAGAATTATTCGTGACCTTGCTGCTCAGCCTTGTACAACAAAGGGAAAAAAAGATAGATAGAAAGAACAAGGATACAGGAGACCAGGTAAGAGTATCCTAATGTAAACATCTATGTAGTTAGAAATCAGAACGTTATTTATATCCCTAATATCATCCAATATGTATGTATGTGTGTATGTGTGTGTGTGTGTATGTGTGTGTGTGTATATATATAACAGCTGAACATTGATCAGGAACAATCTTAAAAATATAATACTGACTAGTATTCTCTATCTCAAATAGACTAATATCATCCAATATGTATGTATGTGTGTGTGTGTGTGTGTGTGTATATATATATATAATAGCTGAATATTGATCAGGAACAATCTTAAAAATATGATACTGACTAGTATTCTCTATCTCAAATAGACTTCTCTATAACATAAAGTAATATGTATAGCTAATGACTTGCTATAATAGTTTTTATCATCAATGTGTCTGCACATTTTTAGTAATGCTTTATATCATATATATAATATCTATTTTTGGAACCACACATAACCATAATAACAATATTTTAAAATTTTAACGGTCAATTTTGACTGCTCCAGAGGTCATCCATCTCTTGTGAACTCGTACAAAAGTTCTGTGGATTTCTAAAGAGAAAAGGAAGAGTCATTTTACAGCTGTAGAAAGTAAGTAAATCATTGATTCCTTGCAGTTAAATACTATTATTACTTCAGAAAATAATACTGGAGAATGGATTAATGTAACTATTATTTTTCAGGAGACGTTCATGAAAAAGATGTGTGGATTATCAAGACTAGTGAGGTTGAATAGCAGACACCAAAAGTAGGACATCTCACTTACATGTTTTCTACCTATAGTTTCTCCATCTCACAAGGAGAGCAGAATTTTAAAAGAGAGCATATGCTCACCACAGGGTTACTTGCTCCTCGGTCTCGTAAGATGTTTTCCCCATCAAGAATTTCAAAAAATATATCTGAAAAAATATGCATGAGAGTGAAACAATAAGCTTGTTGATATCACCATATGAGACAACCCATGGAAATGGATATAAAAAACAGAAGAGAGTCAACCTCCAAAATCATCAATAACATATGGAAATTCAGCCCAAGACATTTGCTCATGTGGTTCACGGTGAACCATCCCCGGAAAAACCAGCATAGCACTGCTGTTAGCCTAAGGAAAAAAGAAAACTGTGATAACAAGTACTTACAAATATTAAAATGGAATATCCTTGCACATGCTGCTTATGTTTTTCATACTGAGTGTTATAATTTCAACAACATGGTCAACCAACCCGTATAGTGGTCTATAAGTAAATAAAAAATTAGCATGCGTACCTCAACAGTTGTTCTGGCAATCTCAGCAGACGTGAGTTTAGTTTCCCGGATCCTTTTAGAACTTTCCAGTTCCTCGAGAGGATGATACCCTCGACTACCAATGTAATTAGATGACTCAGGAAGAGAATCTGAATAATCTGCTGCAACAGAAACCTTCGAAGGACAACGGTCATGTCTGGTAGACAGCCATTGGAATTGTGTTGATCCAAAAAGTGGATTCCTGCATCTAAAACTAACATTAAAAAAGAAAAGAAAAGAATTTTATCAGTAAAACCTAAGAGAGCTAAGAAACAAAAACAATTAACTTCCACATAAGGATAGCAGTTAAAAAAGTTTGAATATGTGCACGCCTTGATAAGACTAAGAGAATAAGAGTTCTCTTATTGACACCTAAACCATTCATACAAATGAAAAAAAAATGGATACATGATACTGATTTAATTCAATTATTTATTACCTCCCAGTATTGCAAATTTCAGTTCAAGAATCAACTCATGCAATAACATAATTGAGCGGTTACGCTACAAACTCGTAAGCTACAGAAAGGAAAACTAGCCAATTTCATGCAAGAAGATAATTTCTTTTCATTCTTCAAATAAACTTCAAGGCACCTTATGCTGGAAATATCAAGAACTCTTCGACTATCGAAATTGGGTTTGACCCAATTGCTTGTGACCCCATGTGATGTTGAGCAACAAACCCCTTCGGAATTACATGAATGACAATGTTTAGGACCTGAAAGCAGCAATGTGTTAGAGGAAAACACAACGAAGTTCAAGAACACAGTAATGAAATGTAAAATTCTATTATTAAGCTCCATGTAACTGATGTGAGGGTGCCAGCTCCAACACTAAATAGGTCAACATCATGAGACTTTTACCCTTATATGTAGTTTAATTCTTCTATCTTCCATCAATATTTACTTTTACTCTCCATTTCTATATTTCATCAATATTTACTTTTACTCTCCATTTCTATATTCCATCAATATTTACTTTTACTCTCCAATAAAAAGTGTCTCTAGTGTTCCATATTTATATAAGTTGAATTCAGCACATATAACATGTGTTGAATATAGTTGACTATAGAAAGGCTAAAATTAAGGAGGCTATGATAATGGGATTTGCTGAATATGGGAATTGTGCTGTATGATTAGCTTTGGTAGAATGTATATAAAAAGTTTATTGAATCATTGTGAATATACAATAAGAATTATCTTTTCATTCCTCTGTTCTTCTACAATATACAGTTTCATTTATGGTTTCCAATAACTGATGCCCTCTCCTCAATAAGCTTAAGTAATGGTATAGTAGTACAAATGAAAAACTTAATTCATAAACTTTTGTCCATCTTCCCAACAGCCGAATCTGAAACCCACTTTCTTAAGCAAAAGAGCATGCCAATGCAAAATAATCACAAATGGTTCTGAATATTGCAAGAAAACCATAACGAAAATTAACTATAAAGGTGAAAATGACATTTTGTCCTTCACATTCAAAACATCCAAAACCCAGCTGAAACAAATAATTTCACATTTGACTATCCTGCCAAAAACTTCCACAATTCATGAAAAAGGCCAACATTAAGGCACAACCTTTTCTCAGAAAATTTAACTGAAATTCTTCAAAAACCTAGATGGGTTTCCTCCAAAACACGAAAACAGAAATGGGCAAATTTAAAAAAAATAAATAAAAAAAAAACGACAAGTCATATATATGTGTCTTCTCTCAGTTCACTCCAATCATCAGATCAAAAGTCACGGGAATCGAAATGGAAAAATTCACAAACTCGCAGACGTGCCTCTGTTTATCGATCGTCCTAAATAGACAGTCACCAATGCTTCCATGCAAGACATCAAATTGAGATCATAAATTTGACATTTCGGTAGCACATCACTGATATAAAAACAAAAAAAAAAAGAAAGGAAAAAAGAGAATAAGAGGTAGGGAAAAGCGTTGTTACCGAGGGAGAGTGAAGAAGCAGCTGCAATCGCCATGGGAGAGAAGATGATTTGGATCAGAGGGTTTGGGTATAGCAGTGAGTGAAATTTGCAGAAAATGATTTGGTCATGGAGATCTCTGTTGTCAGGTGACTCAGGTCAGGGCTGTGGCTGTGGCTGTGACGTTGTTGGAGTTGGAGGCTTCTTTATGTGTCTTTTATGTTGTCTGCGCATTTCTATTCCTATGGACACAAGCTTCTCCAATTTATGACCCAAGTGCATTATTGTCTATTATTCTTTGGATTTTGGATATGCCTTTCGAGGTACTTCCCCGAATTCTTGGCATCTTCTCTTGAATATCCCCGGATCAGTTCTTGGGGCATTCGAAATGTCCCCAAGATCATATCTCCCAATTCTCTCTTTATTTTTTGAATGTTTCCAGATCAGCTCTGGACATATAGGATGACTCCAAGATCATCTCCTCAGGTTATCAAAT
>JAYMTE010000450.1:0-18194 GCA_036897545.1 Pelargonium fulgidum
TTAGGTAGTGTATCGTATCGTATCGCAATACGTATCGTGCGTATCGCAAGATACTAACAACCATGGTTGGTCCCATAACTGGTGGCTTAATTAATTTTATGTTACTGTTACAACAATATTTCAGAATTTTTTAAGGAAAAAATAAATGTTGCAGTGTCTCTATAGGAGAGCTTGAAGGTGTGGATAGGGCCATGGTAAAGTAAGAGAACATGGTCGATTATTTTTGAAAGCATAACTGAAGACTGCACAAACATAGCCAAATTGCCATCCATATTTGCCTTTCATTGAACACCAAGAAGCCATGTACAAGAAACCATGCATATTTACAAGAAACACATAAACATTATAAGACATGTTGTGAAGACCTATTTAAGTTCTTACATGAAACAGAGAGAACCTTCAGCCCTTTATTTTCTCCAAGAGTATGGCCCGAAGGACCAATGGAGGAATTACGGATCCAGGTAAATGATTTCAGCCTGAACTGATGCTCGCCGGAACCGGAGCAACTGTTTCATCAACTCCATTCCTCCATTACTGGATGCCGGTTTAACACTCATTCTCTCAAGTGTAGGTGTAGTTGAAAGCAAAAAATTTATAAAACTCAGTTCCTGTTTAGCACCAGCAATGCCAATTATTTTCACAAGCCTCAGTTGGGCAAATGAGCAACTCCCATGGCCATCTTCCCATAAGTTGGATAATGCAGCGGCCTGCTCCTCTGGGCGAGCCTGTGTTGAATCCAAGAGATGTGACAATTCCATAACAATTTGTCTCAAATAAGATTTTATTTATTTATTTTATGTTTAGGTACAAAAATGCAACATGATAGAAGCATGAAAACAAAGTCAATCATTCAGATAATAATAATAATAAATAAATAAACTAGGGTCGTAAAGAAACTCACCAATATTTCAAGTTCTTGTAAATTTGGAGAGCTTCTTAAGAGGCAGAGAGCAGTTAGAATCTCCTTCGTATCATTGAAATTGATGTGTACAGAAAGAAAATTGAGATCGACGCATGGATTAGGCAGCCTTCTTGGCACAAAACCAACAGCCAAATACTGCAACAAACAAATCAATAAGAGAAATGACATAAATCAACTTCTTATTACACTAATATGCCAAAGGTGACACTTTGACATCTACTAAACTTATCCATTGTGATTTACATGTAACTTCGCCACACAAGTTGAAGCTGGTATAAGAAACAAAAAAAAAAATTGTATGATAAAAGAGAAACAAAGAAATGACATTTTTTTCGCAGGTTTTTATTTTTAATGTTTTATGATCAGGCAATAACAAATTGTTGCACACCCAATAAATTATTATGATGCTCCCTGACCTAGAATAACAGTAGTATAAATGTTTACCTTTAAGAAGTAACTCTGAACTTCAAGCCTTCGAATATGGGGCAGATGGACAAAGAAGTTGAGCAAATTGCTAGAATTGCTGGGAGGTAGAGTTTGGTCATTCCCGACATCAGCATACAAACCAATTGAAATAGTAGCCAAATGGAAGCTATTCTTGAAACTAACATCTCTAAAACCACCTCCAACATCAAAGAATTGCAGATTCGGTGCATCAATATATAGATTAGTGAAACCTTCAAAGTTCATTAAGGTCAACCTCTCAAGCAGAGGACAGCCAGAAATCAAATCTTGAAACACATCTTGAGTTAAGGTAACGTGCTGAAGATCAAGACTCTTCAAAACCCTGAAGCCTTTGATTGTTGAGGGAGGTTTTAGCAAACAATTGAAAAGCTCTAAATGAATCAAATTTTGACAAGAAAATAAACAAGATGGCATCTTGTAGCGCTGCCCTTTCCAAATTTCAAGTACAAGTTCTTTGATAGACCTCCTTGATAGATGAAGAATCCACCGATCAATGTCACTAATACCCAGAAGATCTCGATGAGAGAGCTTGAACTTATATATTGGGCCATTGTGAAGTAAGAGGACATGGTCAATGATGTTCAGAAGTTTATTCTTGGGAACTGTCGGCTCTTGGGATGAAACAGAAACACATTGATTGTCGAACACAAGATGAGGAAGCAAGGCCCATTTGTACCTCCACTTGTGAGATAGAATGCTTGTCCTAACTGCATCCCTAATAGACAACCGAGACAGGATTTGTTCTATGATATGTCCTGGTAGATTGCTGATTTTATCTACTTCCATCTCTGTTTTACAGGGTATTTTGGCCAGTTCTCTCTGCTTCTGAAAGATTCATGTAAAAAGAAAACTCAAATACTATTACACAGACAACAGGAATATCGTGAAAAAGAGAAATGGTGGATTCATGGGCATAAAATTAAGAGCCATGCTTCACTCATATTGCTCCAGCAAGAACTTAAAATCCTAATCAACACATTAATCTCTTGCAGATTCTACTTCTCAGAATATCAGAAATAGACTTGTGGCTGCATAAAGGTGAGCCAATTCAATTAAAAATTCTGACAGATAGCATTTGGTCACAACGATAAGTAACAACCTATGTACCAGAAATGACACAAAACTTCTAGGTTTGACATTTGAAGCAGATGCTATCAAGCTAAGGTGAATATGCAAATAACAATATGATAAAAAGGTCTAGTGAAAAATTAACTTGTGTAAATAATAAATGCTTTACAATGTGAACCCTTCAAGAGAAAGCAATCAATCAATATTCATATCCTTCTTCATTCATTTACATTCTACAGTATAGTGCTCTGCTTGAGTAACAATCAACATATGTATCCGTCATTCACTCCCATGCTACATTATGGTGATCTACAAGGGTAACAGTAATTCATTTACAGATCCAAACATCAAATGTAGAGTGAAAATGGGCTAAAATATACCATTTTTATTGTGAGCTATTTGGGGGAGTTGCTTCCAAGAAGCTCACAGGGCATGAAAAGCTGATCTCAATAAACCCAAATGTCTCAAACCTGAAATTCACAAACCAATTGCAGAAGACAGCCATAAAATTCCAAATTCAAGCAAAAGGTATAATGATAAACACTCATTGTAAAAAAAAAACCCAAAACCAAAATTGATCATCAATTGCAGAGCTGTCACAAACAACAAAACCCAAAACTAATCGAGCTCAATAATAAAGCACGAATGGTCTCTGCACCCCAATTGGCTCACAGCAAAGCCCTAGAGGCACAATGTCGAGTTATACATGAATTGAAAAGATGTCTAATAGAATTATAAAAATGAATCATTTTTCGAATGACCCATGAATCAGGGATGCAAGAAATTTACAATGGTGTGTATGTTTGTTGCTTTTGAACAAAACTTATGATTGAACCGAGAAGAAGAGGTACAGCAGAGAGAGAGAGACAGAGAAGAGTGTTGCGTACGAGATAAGAGCAGTTGGATCCGAAATGGCGCGGAGCAGAACGGGAGTGACGTCAAATGATGTTACAGAAGAACCTTCGAAGTGAAGGAGGATAGGAGGAAGAAGAGGAATTGTTGTATATTTGCTACATTTTTGGATCGTACAAGGGTTTGGCTTTGTCTCTTCATCACTGCGTCGGTGACGCGCGCTGCGCGTGCGGGAACGGTTTGGGAATGGCTCAAGTGTTGGGTGAATGTGGGCTTGAAGCCCAACTCTACACTAGCCTGAATTTAGCTAAATATGTTTTGGGCATAAATAACTTTATACTGTAATATTTTGTGTGGAAATGCAAGAGAAATGTGATTATCATTTTTTTAAAACGAATATGAAAATCATTTTAACTAATAAAACATCATAAATATTAGCTAATTATTTTGGTTTGATAATTTGTTGGACCATAATCTTTATAGCAATTTTGTGCTATAAAAGAAAGTCAATGATACAAATAAATAAAAAATTGAAATTTCTAGATTGGACAATCACTACCATGTGAGGTGTGTCTTGACATTCACGCTAAATGTTTGTACATGAGTCAAAATATGAAGAGGTGACAAGAAATAAACATAAGTCGGCATTATGTGAGACACAATATTATGCACATCGTGTATAATGTTTCACCCACGACTAGCTCACATGGCCAATATGTCAAAGTCGAATGTCATCTAAGCACAAAATTTTTGTGTCATGGAACAAACCAAGACATTCACATCAAATACCATAGCATGACTCATACCATGATCAATTGATAATGCGTACCGTTGAGGTGGACTCTAACTATACGGCGTACGCTACGTACCTTCTTTCTTCAAAAATTGGGGTGACCAATTAAACTAGACATTGATTTTTACTGATTTTGCTCGAATTTGACCCCCTCCAAGCAGAATGTGACCCGAACTGGTGAGGCCACCGGGTGTGTCGCCTTTATTCGTTGACTTTTTTGTTTGACTATGAGCTTTCTATATTCTTCCTCAAAAATGGCTTGAAAGATCATAATTACATATCGTTGGTTGTAGGGCAAAATTTTGTATATATATTGGCGATATTCTTAAGCATCTCTTTCCAAAATTTAATGCGACTTCTGACCTTCACAAGCTTCCATTTTTTCCATTATACTCTGAGGGAGGGAATGGTATTCTTTCTTAATTTTGAAACTTGTATTATTTGATACAACGGCAACATGAAAAATAAGTACTCTGTAGGGGATTGTTCACACTTCGCAGTTCTATTTCAACTTAATGAAATTGAATTTTCTCTCAATTAGTTTTCTCAATCTTGATGTGTTTATTTAAAACAATTTATCCAATGAGAAAAGGTAATTTAAGTCAATTATTTTTTCGCATAGACTAAACCATTAATAAAATGTTGAAAATCATGAATCCGGGCAGTCCACTCTACTCCCACTAAGTCAATCTTATTAGTCGATGTTAATCGACTAACAAAACTAAAATACATATTAGTTACATACTTAACAAAATTCAATGTATCACTCATAATCAGACTAAAAACACTAGTTTTATCTCCTGTAACACACGACTTTTAAGACAATAAGACATGAGGATGATGTCTTCAATTTAATGATTTGTAAATTTGCCTTCTTACACACTTTCATGCAATATTTTGCCGGTCATGTTTTGAAATTTCTAAGTTTCATTATTGGTCATATGACTTGTAAAATTGGATTCTACAATTTTAGGAAAGTACTAGAAAATGAATATTGATTGAACATGTCACGACTGATGCAAGGTTGGTGATGCCATTTTCACATTAAGGAGTACTCCAAATGGCATACACATACTCATATGATATATATATAATATAGTCATGAGGATAAATACAGAAAGTACTTTTCAAGTTGGATTTAAATTTCTAAACTCTTAGTTTGTCAATAATGCCAAACCTACCTCATGGAGAAAAACTAGAGTGACGTAACCTGAAATCTTGAACATTTAGACTTTCTATTGTGCGATCTTTTTCCACATTTGTAAGTACAAGTTAATGACTTTCCTCCACACATAAATCTCCTCAGATAATCTAACAATATATAATCATAGCTTCTTAATTTGATATTGTTTCTGCGAAAATCTCAGAGCTACATATCATGGGAAATTTCAACTCTATGCATGCCTCCAGTAAAAGGTATTAATATTCTTCTCTTTGTTTCTTGTGTTCTTGAAAACATTTATATATATAATGAGAAAGATTAATGTATGATGTATTTGCATTGTAGACAACGAAGATCCAAGTTTAAGAGAAAACCACCCGATTTCATGGAAACTAACGTTGCAACTGATCACGATCATGAAGGGATAAGGACTGTGGGAGTGAACAATCATTGTGGCTTCTCGTGGAGCTCGGATCTCTGCATTTGCATAGTTACTTGGAACATGAATGGACAGGTAAGTTCCGTTAATTAATTACTTATTATTGCTAATTCATGAAACTAATGAAGCTCGATCGCTTTAATCATTTGATATTGGTGAAGGTTTGTTTTGAAGATTTGGTAGAGCTAGTTGGGAGAAACCGGAAGTTTGATCTGCTGGTTATTGGATTGCAAGAGGTGCCCAGAAAAAACATTTCCCAGTTGCTGCAGGAAGCTCTAGCTGAAACTCACATGTAAGACACATGCATGCATCTAATTTACTTATTTTCAAAGAAGTAACTCAATTCGTGCTTATCATGTAATTAATTGGCTGCATGTAATGATCTTGACTTTTGGTGCAAGGACAACCATTTAATCTTTTGATAGCAATGTTCAGAATACAATAGGTACAGTGAAGGACAATAGCATGTCTACCTCTGCTCCTAATGGACCACATATATACCATATCTGATAATTATGTTAGCCTTTATTTCTTGGCCTAGACACTAGACATTGTTTGTTATTACTATTTTTTCACAATCCATAATAAATAACTTCTAGACTGTATGCTTTACAAGTGCATATAGTGTTGTTGCTACACGAGATAGTGTAGCATGTTGGCAAGACTTACGCAACATCCTCCGAACCGGAGGTTCTTGAGCGCAACCTGCAAAACTAGGTCTTGGGCGGAGCTTGTCAGCTTGAGACCCCTGTGACGATTTGAATAGGGAAAGTAGAATAGTAGCAAACAGTAGTCTGATTCCTAATAAAAAGCGTACCTTGTCTTCTGCATGACCTGATATCCTATTAGTTCTGGGGGGTACTTTGAGTCCGATGGACCTGTTTGTCACGAATTTTTTATTTTTGTTTTGTTATATGGTGAAGGTTGTTGGGAAAATCCATTATGCAATCTCTGCAACTTTATGTGTTTGGACCTAAAACCTCAGAGTTGTTCACCAGAGGTAAGGTTTGGCTTATAAACAAATTAAACTTGAGCTCCATCATTTCTTTCTTGTTATATATTTGCATGATTACAAACATATATTGTAGAGTTAAAGGTGGATAAGCACTCTATTGGAGGCCTTGGAGGATTGATTGGCAGAAAAAAAGGAGCCGTCGCCGTTCGCATCAACTACAAAGGCCTCCGCATGGTTTTCATTTCCTGCCATCTCTCTGGTATATACCAAAACAACCCATTTTAGCTCTTTAATTAAGTACTGAAACATCATCTGATATATATGCAATAGCACAGCTCATGCCCAGAATGTGAAAGAGAGAAACAGTGAATGCAATGACATATCAGAATCACTATTCTCCAAGTACTGGAACCCATATGCACAACCCAGCCACATCACTGTCTGGCTGGGAGATCTCAACTACAGATTGCAAGGAATCGCTACGCATCCAGCAAGAAACCTTATCCATGACAATCTCCACAGAGTAATTAGCTGCTTCTTTAACTACTTTCTTGCGTTTGTGTGTGTATATATATGTCACTCATTTGGCAAAATATCTTAGTTTCCCATCGATGCAATACATTGGCTTCATGCAGCTACTTACCAGCAGAGATCAACTGTTGAAAGAAGCGGAGAAAGGACAGATCTTCAAGGGGTACCGCGAGGGCACATTAACATTCAAACCAACGTACAAATATGACGTCGGAAGCAACAACTATGATACAAGTTACAAGGTTACTACTTATAATTAATTAGAATATCGATCAACCTTTAATTTTATTAGTGAATGCTAATGACCTTGTTTAATTTGTCAGGTTAGAGTACCATCGTGGACGGATCGGATATTGTTCAAGATAGAAGAAGATGCTCATGACAGAATCAGTGCAACTTTACATTCCTACGAATCGATTAATAGTATTCACAGTTCTGATCATAAACCAGTGAAGGCTCACCTTTGCATAATACTCAACAGGGTCTCACCGAATATTACCACAACATAACTCTATTGTTTGTTTAAATACATGAGCTGTATGTATATTTTTTTCATCATGTCTATGCACAAGTTCACTACATGACTTCTCAATCAACATTCAAAATGGAGTAGATCGATCTTAGGTTTAATTTGTTCATCAAATCGATTCGCAGATGCTCATAAACTAAATTAAATATGATTCCCGCTAAGAGTGTTGTTATGTGTGTGTATATGGAATATAGTTCTACTACTAAAATGTAGAGATGTTGATCATAATTTTGTATACTTAATTCAACAACATTTTTTTAGTATGATTATCCTTCCTTATGCGTCCTCGTGTGTGTGTATATATATAGAGAGAGAGAGAAAGGAAATAAAAATATCTATCAACTATATCATAATAAGTTTTCTCTAACAAATTAACTTGGATAAGTATTGAATATTAATTAATCATGAAATCATAAAAGTTTAACTCAAATATTTCTAAATATATTTATATATACGTATATGCTGATATACAAAAATGTTTAAAATGTCCGATCACAACTCCTCACAAAAATAATATAAATAAAATACAGTATATGTTAATCAGTTAACATGGTTTGATCTTATGGTGTAGCCTACCCACTATTGCCGTGAGTTTTGTCAAATGAGAATGCATTGAAAAATGAATTTTGATTTTTCTTATTGGTTGTTATGTTAGTTTGGATTTGCTTCACCTAAAGACGTTTATATTGACATATTGCCACATTCACATTCAAATAGATAAAAGGACAATTTGACCCGTTGGCAATTTTCTGGCCAAAATCCACTGGCTTCGCATCCATCCCATCATTTAATTATTCAGCAAATCATCAATTCAACACTTTGCTTCAATTTCATCTTCAAGGATTCAATGTCCTATAAAAAAAAAAGCTGAACAAATCTATTACATATAACATCTTTTTTACAATAATTATTAATTGTAATTCATTCATACTCGTCGAACATGTATATTTAAATTTGAGTTCGACCAATATCACATATAAGCATGTAAAAGGTTAGTTGTTTACAGGTTTAAATGTAGCGCAACAAACTCGACATGCAAAAACTCTTGTTATTCAGAAAACTTTTAACTCAAGAGCAAAAGTTTATGACATATTCAAGTTGAATGTGATGTCTGGACAATTATTACAAGGCTATGAAACTTGATAATAATCTATGATAGAGTTTGGTTAGCTTTAGAATATTGTCTCGACATAGTTAGTTGTTTTGATCACATCTCATTTCATATCGAGTAGCTTATCTCTTGGCTGAGCTAGTTGCTTATGAGTCAAAATTTTAGACAATCAGATGTTTTTAATTTCTTGGCTATTTTGTTTGACTTATTTTGAACTTTGTTTTAACATAATCTTCTCATTTTACTAAAATAAAGTACAATTAAAATATGAAAATATATCATTTATATCTAATCATTTTTTAATCTTAAAATTTAAATGATTACTTTGATACTTTAATTAACAAACTAATTATTAATGATAATTATTAAGTCCTGAAAATAATGAATAGTAATTTCTTTAAAAGAAAAAGTCAAATCTTCTCATTACGCTTCACCGAAGAACAGAGAGCTGCACAGGGACAGGGGTCTTCTCGTGGAAGAGTTAAAAGTCCACAATCCCACATTCCTTCTCTGCAATCGGAAAAACCTATTGTTTTCAGTATCCTGAAAAAACACCCAACTGGGATTGATGATCCTTTGTCAATCCCTCCTGGGTTTATGAAAAATATTTGTTCATCAATTTCATTTTTCTTCCTCAAAACTGTTTTTTTATTTTTATTGTTTTAATATTTGACCCTTATGCAACTACTCCAATTTTCATTCGTACATTTTTCTGTACACAACATTATTTGGGTATTTCAGGATCTTTGAGATTTTTTATTCTGTGGGAACTGTAAAAATCATCACTGGGTTTAAACAATCAAAGAGTGTTTTTGTGTTCGCTTTGTTGTTTGTGTTTTTTTACGAATTATTCAACTCTTATAGCGAAAGGAGAGAAAGTTTGTTACTTGGGAATATTTTTCTTCATTTGTGACGCTCTGGTTGTTGCTTTTTGGGCGAATTGGGATCTTTTCTGATTTGGGTCTCTTCTGCTTCCACCATTCCTGCTGAAATATTGGTTTTGCTACACAGGTGAGTCACTCCTCTACCATTTGATTCTCTTAAGCGTATAATTTTAATTTGATCATGTGTTCAATGGGTTTGTTGAGCTGGGAGATGGTGAGAGCTTTCTGATGATCATACTTTTATTGATTGCTGAAACATTTTGGTGATACTAAAAGGTGCTTGATGATTTTGCAAGCGGTGTTGTTGGGTCTTTTTTTTTTTTTTTTCCTTTTTCTCATGTTATGATTTGCTTGTTGTAATGATTAATGAAAGCAACAATTTGCTATTTGTATGGAAAGATAGAACTAATGCCATAATCTGTGTAGACTTGTATTAGTTCCGGTATTCTACTCTATTCTTGTTTTGAACCTTCTCTGACTCCGGTTTAATAGAATTAGATTCTCTTAACTGAGTTTGAAGAAACAATGAAAAGTTGAATTGGAAACTAGTTTCAAATCCATGCTTCTGGTTATATTCATGGATTGCAACCCGTGGTTTTATGGTGGGCACAAACTCCGTTTTACCTCTTTTGTGCTTGTAGTTGCTTCGAATGGTATGGCCTGGTCATAATTTAGACCAAATAGATATATCCCTAGTGAATAATGTATTTTTTGTCTTTTAAAGTTGATATCTTATTATCTTGAGTGGATGATTTTCTGTAGGTAAAATTTTACCTGACCATGAGCAGATAATCTTACACATTATGGGCTGGCTTAGCAAAATATTTAAGGGCTCCAGTCCAAAAATATCGGAAGAGAATTACAACCAAGGAAATTATGGACAAGATTTTAACTCATGCGCCCCTTCTAGTTCAGGGGTAACCCCTTCTAGTTCAGGGGTAACTATCTCTTCTTCCCTGCTACGCTCTTCCAGAATCATATCTTATTGGCTCAGAAACTTACTTCTAGGGTATAAAATGCATTTTGATTTGGTCATCTCTTAAAAGCAATGGTTAAGTCATTATTTCACATTGAACAAGCCGACGAAGATATTAAGAGGCATTTGGGTTTTCTTATACAACGGTTTTCTTATACAACGGTTTTCTTATACAAAGGTTTTTTCTAAGAAAACTCACGTGTGCCTTTCTAAATAATATAATTTTTTTGGGTTCTATTTGAAGTGACTTTCTAGTATCTGTCTTGTTCAACTTTTTTTAATCTGAATGTAGGATGTGTTGTTAGAGCGTGAGAATGAAGATATAGATCTTGCTATTGCACTATCTCTTGCAGAAGAAACTCAAAAAGGAAAGAATTTGGTTGGTGAGTGGAATGGTTTTTGGCCATTAGTTTGAATGTTCTTGGCATTGATATTGTTGAAAACATACTTTTTATGCTATCCATTACATTTTCTCACTTTCCGTACTAGTGTTCTTGTCTTTGGCTCTTTGCTATATTTTGATAATACTGACTTCTGATCACTTACGGAGAAGATGTGTATGATTGACTCACATGGCAACTGATAATATCATTGAACAACTAGCATTGTTTTTATTAGTTTAAAAAACCTTGACACTTTTACTAAAAGAGCAGTACTGACAACTTGAACACGGTGCCAATAATTGTGTATCTTGAATGCTACTGAAAAAACTCCAATGAGACAAAGGATCATTATTAGTCATTTTATCTCATGAAGTAAGGCTAAAGTAAAAGCATATGTTGGGGCACTTCAAAGGAGACACATCAATGATTCATGCTCACAAAGATAGAATGATGCTGAGGGATGTATATTAATTTGCACTTGACTTCCTCTTGTTGTTCGTTAATTGATTTGTCAAACAATTGATTTGCTAGGGAACTTTTGAAGTCACTGTTAAAGCATTGGCTGTTAATAGTCATTCTAACTAAATTTTATGATATTATTTTTCTGCTGTTGCAATGTTTTAAATAACACTCTACAATCTTAAAATGCAGAGAAGGACTCTCAATTGGAAGAAGATGAGCAACTTGCCATAGCTATACAAGAAAGCCTGATAGTTGAATCTCCCCCTAGTTATGGAAACGGCAGTACTCGATTTGGAAATGGAAATGGAAGTGGAAATGGATATGGAAATTTAAATCAACATATCCCACTTTACTTTCCAACAGGGTTCAGGTACGTGATTTATATGTTTCTTTTGGCATTTTTAGTGTATTCAATCATACATCTCTGGAATATTGGAGTGGTATGGTGATTCCTAATTCTAGCCTACATATGCATTCACTTACTGTGACATTGCATTGATTTCTTGCATTCTTTTGCTATAAAGATGAACTAAATCAGCAAAGTGTGAAGAATTCATATTCTTGTATATATTGGTGCTGCAAGCAACTAACAGAACTTGAAAAATGTTAAGAATAACTAAACCAAAATATTGAGCTAGATTGGTGATCTGTCATAGAGAGTGGACACTTGGGGGTATAAAGGGGAAAACTCGATTTCAACTATCTTATCCTTAATTTTCACAAAAATGAAATAGTGGACACTCATTTTGGGACATAGAGAGTAAGTATTCTTTGTGATGCTTTTGTACTTGGTTAAATGGATCGCATTTGTGCTGCTTTCACCAGGAATTTTGGCTTTTTATACCTCATAATAGATGTTATGAGTATTAAGAATGTACTAAGATGCAAGATACTTGAGACTAATGTGATTAGAAAAGCTTGATTCCACGAGATCTAGGGTATTAGACGTAAAGCTTTATCTAATAAGAATTTAATTTCAGTTCAAGTATTCTTTGTGCTCGTTAACCACATGGGATCCACTGATGCTGCCTCATTAAGTTGTGTTTAGAACTTCACTTTTTTAAGTGGGTATCAGTTCTCTTCTTTTATTGATTTATTTGTGTGATAATTCACCATTTTCAGGCCATATTATTTTCAAGAAACATCATAAGAATGCTTTACCTTTTCTTGGTAGGATCTGTGCGGGGTGCAATACTGAGATTGGTCATGGACGATTTCTGAGTTGTATGAATGGAATTTGGCATCCAGAATGTTTCCGATGCCATACTTGCAACCAACCGATCTCCGATTACGAGGTATCAAAGCCAAAATCCTGTTGGCTACTTATTTTCATTTTGATGCTGGTTCTTCTTCCACAAGTAGGATTCAGTATATAAGCTTGCTATTTTTACATTTATTCTTTCTATTGTAGTTCTCTATGTCTGGGAATTACACTTATCATCAATCTTGCTATAAGGAGCACTACCTCCCGAAATGTGATGTTTGCAAGCAATTTGTAAGTGATTTTGAAAATGTCAATTTATTCCCTGATTTAACAACTTAATCTGTTATAGACTGGTTGGGCTTCATAGGACATGGATATTAAATTATTACTAACAATGCTGTATTGTAGTTCTGAAGAAAGGGCCATGTTGATTTCTTATTTATTTATGCAATTTTATGTAATCAATGATTTTTTTATTTTTTTATTTTTTTGGTATGGAGTATAATAAGCAATCATGGTGAATGGCCCCAGACAGCATATATGCTTATACCTTATACTAAGGATTTGACTGCTGAATGAGAGGGTTTTCTGTCTGATAGCTGCTTAACAAGACATCTCTCTCTCTCAGCTCATTTATTGTTAGCTATTTTGTTAGAAAGCCTAGACTGAGTATTAGTAGCTCACTGAAATATGTATACATGACTTTGAAAGGCAACCTGAATTCGCATGCATGCTTTTAAGGATTTAATGCTTTGACATGCTTATGAAATTTCTTGACTTTTAATTTCATATTGTGGTAAAAATGATTTATATGTAAGGTTCTTACCAGACTTCACAGTTCACAATGCTGGATTTGTTTTCTCCTAACCTCCTCCATACTATTCTTGTTGGGATATAAATTTGTGAAGCCTTGTTTGCAAATCATGTTCTGATATGTCCTGGTACAAAAGTTTGACCACGACCATGAGACGTGCAAATCTAGTCTTCTTCACAGAAACATCACTCATTTCATTTAGTCATGATTTGTGGAAATTCATCTTTTGACAGATTCCAACAAACCATGCCGGTCTTATTGAATATAGGGCACATCCTTTTTGGATTCAGAAATACTGCCCTTCTCATGAACACGATAATACTCCGAGATGCTGCAGCTGTGAACGAATGGAGGTCAGTCTGAATAAAATGTATCTATTTTAAAAACAACCTTGTGAAATATGAAATATTATGGTTTAGGTTAATGCTTTTCTTCTTATCATATGCAGCCACGAGACACAAGATATGTTGCCCTTAATGATGGTCGGAAGCTCTGTCTTGAGTGTCTGGATTCTGCAATAATGGATACCAGTGGATGCCAACCCCTATATCTTGATATACAAGAATTTTATGTAGGTTTGAATATGAGAGTAGAGCAGCAAGTTCCGTTACTTTTGGTTGAAAGGCAAGCCCTGAATGAAGCCAGGGAAGGAGAAAAGAATGTATGGGAAAAATTTTCCAATGCATTTTTATGTCCACTGAATTTTCTTTTCAGAATGATGCTCATATTTGCTCATATGAAATCCCTAGTTGAGCTCTTCCCATGAGTCCACCTTTGAGTAAAAATCTTCGGGGTGTCCTCCTTAGGACTGAATTTGATAACTTGAATTAAATTTAACCATTGTTCACTTTGTACTTGTTTGAAGACTAAAATTATTAAGATAGATTATTTTGAGTATAGAAAACTGTTAAGTTTAAAACCACCTCATTATACCTTACTGTTTTTATGGTGTACCTAAGGGCTTCCCATCTGAATACCCCCTCCCCCATAGTAAATTTTTTGTTTGATGCAGTCACCACAATGCTACCAGCTTTAGCTGTTTTATCAACCATGATGAAAAGCAAATAGAAGAGATTAAGTGGGTTTTATGTGATGAATTTACAAAAAAAAAAATAAAAAATAAAAAAAAAAAAAAAAACCTTTATCCATGTTCCTGTGTCTTGAATTCTGAAGAAAAGTTCTGTTTCTTTGTCTTGGTCAGGGACATTATCACATGCCCGAGACAAGAGGACTCTGTCTTTCTGAAGAACAAACTGTCAGCACTGTAAGAATCTTTTGGTTCTTTTCCCTTTGGAGAGCTGATAATGGTTTCTTTTATCATTGTTGTTTTAGAAATTTGAATTCCTGTATTCTGAAAATCATTAGATTTTAAGACGGCCAAACTATTGGGCTGGAAGACGAACATCAGACATGATAACGGAGCCCTACAGGCTGACGCGACGTTGTGAGGTTACCGCAATTCTTATATTGTATGGACTCCCAAGGTATTTATCTTCTGCTCTCTATACATTAACACCTTGTTCCAGTAGAGAATCTGTACAGTTCAGTGAACAGTATGATTACAGAAAAGATTACTTGTAAATTATTTAAATCTAGAGGAGAACACCAAACACCAAAGGTACATCTTTAGTATGCAATAAAAACATTTACAATGGAAGACTATTTGCAAGTTGATTGACCTAAATTGTTCAAGGCATGGAAGGATTACAGTTAGACCTGTCATATCAAAATCTTTATGTAACATTATGTACATTCTCAAATTCAGGATTAGATACAATCAAATATCTGTTTAGAACAAAAAGAAATAGAAAGATAGTTCTGAGAGTCAATTATATATCCACATAATAACACTATATTTGCTTTAGAATTGCTTGATTAAGTAATTCTTTGTGTAAATTGAATGTTGCTTGATTCCATAATAAATGCTATTTCATTAGTGAAGACTAAATTGTCTGTCTTTTCCTGTTTGGGTCTATGAATCTACAAAAATCTCACTACAAGTAATTTTCCTCGCAAAAGAATGATCAAGCCAAGATCACATGAGGGTATAAAGGGGAAAGTCCAACTCTAACTAACTTATCCTTAACTCTTATAATAATGGGAAAGTGGATACTCATATTGGAACGGAGGGAAAATAAGATAGTGGTTACTCAGTAAGAATCCTGGGATGCTCGAGTAGATTATCAAGAGACTCAAAGTTGACCTTAACTTGATGGGATTCAAAGCTAAGTCATTAGGCTATTTGACAATTTAAGCACAAGTGGCTCTCAAGCTTGACTTCCCTCCAACCCTGTTCTTACCGTTTGGCTTTTGGCTTTCATTATAGCAGAGGATACTTACTTGGATTCTCTCAATATGTAGGTTACTAACAGGAACAATCTTAGCTCATGAGATGATGCATGCATGGCTACGACTTAAAGGTGCTTTTATACTCCCCTGTTGTTTGTCTTGCTAATGGTCGGGAACGATAGGAACCCGATAAAACGTATTCATACTGATATTTAATTACAATTAATCCATCCAATCAAGATGATTTCATTTGCAATGACTTTCAGTATGAATCATTACCTTCGTGTTTTGCTTGAAAGGTTTTCAAACTCTCAGTCAGGATGTTGAAGAAGGTATATGTCAGGTAGTAGCTCACATGTGGTTAGAGGCTGAGTTGCAGTCTGGTTCAGGCAGCAATGTCGCTTCTGCTTCAACTTCATCGTCATCATCTGCTTCCAGAAAGGGTATGGGATCTCCATTCGAGATGAAACTAGGGGAGTTCTTTACGCATCAAATAGAATCAGACAGTTCCCCAGTTTACGGAGACGGATTCAGAGCGGGTCATCGGGCAGTGCTCAAATATGGCCTTGAGAGAACCCTTGACCATATTAAGATGACAGGAACTTTTCCTTATTGAACTCCTCTCAGCCTTGTATTTTCCCGCCCTCTGCTTCTCTCCTTTTCTTTCAGTCGCAGCTTGGCCTTGCCATATTAGGAATTTAAGGCCAGATCATATAGGAATTGACTCTCTATAGGTTGGTTAGTTGTGAAAATCTCTGATTTTTATCTGCCCTGAATGTCATTGAATACTTATTTTTTACAATAAAATTTAATGAGTCTTTTTTGTTCAATCTCTGAGTTGTGCAGGCCTAGGTCCAA
This sequence comes from Pelargonium fulgidum, assembly GCA_036897545.1. Taxonomy (NCBI): domain Eukaryota; kingdom Viridiplantae; phylum Streptophyta; class Magnoliopsida; order Geraniales; family Geraniaceae; genus Pelargonium; species Pelargonium fulgidum. The sequence goes on from JAYMTE010000450.1 coordinate 16,698, forward strand.
ATCCATATATTAACACCAATGTCCAATTATGCATACAATAACTAACAATTATAATCAATTAGTTAGAGATGGACACTTTTTCTTCTTGCAAGTTCTTTTTCTAATAAACTTAATAGGATTTGCTTATAATTATTTTAAAGATAGTAATAGTGATAATTAACTTTCTAAGAAGAAGATTTGACACTCATTTTAACAACAAAAAAAAGTTGAATGATAGTTGATGCATCGTGTTGACATGGGGTCAACAAAATACAAAAACACGTGTCACATGAATTTTCATGTTTTGAACATTTTGCATTGAGCTTTTCACGTGAACTGGGATGCTCATAGTTTGCACACCACAAGATAACAAGTTGCAAGGGTAAAGATCTCTACTATTATGAAACAAGTGTGTGAATGAGAATTCTAAAGAGAATTTGAGTGGTCAATGTTCGTGAATGACATAAATGATGAATGTGAGACTCATTTACAAGTAGTCGTGACTTAAGATGAGATCACATGTAGATAGGGTCCATATATAACTTCGGAGAGGTAGAACTAGGTATCAAAATATTATGGATGCGTGCGAAGGGGTCGCATTAGGCTTGTAAACTTTAGGGGATCAATCATGGCTTAAAAAGATGTATAATGACAATCTGAGCTGAAAAGGATGCTATTGGGAGTAAAATGGTCTAGAACATTTTATAAAAATTTAATTTTCATTCTAAAAAATAAGAATTTAATTTTGGGACCATCACAATGAAAGAGCTAAGCTAAGATAGGTTTCTTTGTAATCACTTTATCTCGCGTTTGTTGAGGAAAAAAAAAAAAGAGGTGTCTATTATTTCGATGCCCTGGATTTTTTGTTCATAGCGCATTTAGTCCTCCAAACTTATGATATGCTGAAATTACAAATAATTAAGTCCTTTATGTCTTAAATTATAGCTCTAAAAGAATAGAGTCTACATATAATTTGATCATTCTTATCCTATTATAGCTACCTTCCTAATTGAATAAATTACCCTAATCATACATACTCTTAAAGAGTCTCCCGAGAAGTAAGATTGCCTATTTATTTTTTATTTAAATGGTTGAACTGCATCAATTGTCAACCAAACCAATGAGTTGGATTGGTTTGATCTAAAAATGGATCATTCGGTTGATCGAGTATGGTGCGTGTAGTTGGACGAGCTGGTGAGGTACCGCGTGTGCAATCAGGTGCAGACGTTCTCTTCATTATCATTGCAACAAGCACGTGGTGCTATGTGGATGGTGGGAAGGACATGATCTTGTGTAGACGAACTACGTGGGATCAGACTAGGCCGAATCCCCCCACCACTCACCCAACTTGGACTAAGAGCATCTCTATTACAGAACTCAATTTAAGTCCGTTAATGCTATATTTATACTAATTTTGGTGTTACATCAGAAAATAACCTAAACAATTAAATTATATTGTTGGAACTCAATTTGAGTCCCTAATTGAAACCCACATATTTATATTTGAGTAATATGTGT
>JAYMTE010000451.1:0-18193 GCA_036897545.1 Pelargonium fulgidum
CTTTGGAAGCTCTATCTCGGCTACTGAAAGGTTCCCTTTTCCATAGAGTCTGCCTGCGGCCTTTATTTGATTTAAAGATTATATAAGCGATTCTTTGTTAACTATCCATTTGGGAGGGTTTTCTTGAACGTATAGAGCGATCCTGCCTTTTAAACCCATAAGTAAGAAAGTAATTTATAAAAGAATGAAAACAAATAGAAAAGAGGATAGAAGCAGAGAAGAAAGAGTACTAGAGAACTTCCAGGCATTCAAAACAGGAAACTCTGTTATTTTCCATAAAACGCAATGTAATTATTCTTCAGAGAAGATATTGAATTCTATCTATATAAGTGATTTGAGTCTCTCAATATCAATAGAAATCGGATAAGACCTAAACTAATTTTAATTTAAGATGAAAGGGCCTGCTTGGTCCGAAACCTGGTAGATTCTTCAATTTGATTTGTGAGATCCAGATTTCAATATAGATAGGATTTCGAGTTTTATATGGGATATAAAGTTTCCTCGATTTCGATGTCTATTTGAGAGGAATTCCTGAGACTTTGAAGACTTTGACGCATAAGGGGTTCCTTGTTTTTATGGAACTTAGAAACTTCTGTTAGTTAAATTCGGGTTTAGGGCTTTTCCGGGAATTTGATTGAGGATTCGATTGTGCTATATTATCACCTACAATTTTAAAATTAAGTCGTCTACTTATTTTACAAGGTCAGAGGATTCTTGTATTCACTAAAAAGTCGTATTAAGTATCTTGAAACTGAAACAATCCCTCGCACATACCGGATCCAGAGCTTATTAAGATATATCCTTTTGGTAGGTCCTAGACTTTAATCAAAACAGTAAACAAAGCATATTTCTATGGATGTTCAGAGCTTCAACTATTAAGAGTTCTTTCCTGTTTGTATACCTTTAAGTTTATATACTAACTGGATCGCTGCTCTTGCCCTTGTAAACGCAACAAGAAAAAGCTGGACCCAAGGGGTTCTCCTTATACTAAGGTAACTGAAAAACTTTTTAAGCAGGATTACTAAGCAAAGTGCTTTAGGTAACAGTATAGAATATATAAGAGTTTCAGTTCCTAGAATGGGCCTATAAATAGGAGTGTGTGAAATGCAAATCTTACTCTATAACCTACAAATTCCTAAGTTTTACAAGATTTAATGCGATTTACTTCTATATTTAACAAATTAGAATTTTCTAAGCTTACTTGTAGAATTCTCCGGCTTATTTTTCTTTCTTATTGGGATTATTCCTAACACTTAAAGCTGCAAAGCAACTACTTTTAAAAGCATAAGGAATACCCCTTCCCTTATTAAGATGGGCTCCTTTATTCGGTGTTTTTACAAACTTATAGAATAATAAATAATTAGAACTCTGCATTCTTTATATATCAGCGAAAATCGGCAAGGGTTCCTTAAGGTTAATGCTCAACCCTTAGTTGGATTACTAGAGTACATGGGTAGAGATATACCTCCTTATGGATAAAGTTAAGGACAAACTATATCCTTTAAAGGATCTGTTGGAATAGAGACTTTAATCCGTCAATAGAGGTCTTAGTTAAATTTGCCCGCATGCACAAGAAGGAGAACCCCCTTTTAGGTTTCACTTTAAATCAGTTTCTTCTCTAAACCATAACTAAAAGGATGGAACTCCCTCAAAATCAAAAATGGAATTTGCGGTTAGTTAGTGATTTTCTAGGTTAATTTACTATATTTGGTATTCTTTGAATATTGTGTAAAGGACTTCCTGGTAACTGCACTGACTCCCTTTCAGAATTCTTTGGAAAAAGGTAGCTCTTGGGCATCTGGGGTATATAGAATACTAGTAACATACATAAAAAGTAAGCGGATTATAATATTTTTCACATGATATATAGACGTGTTCAAAACCTTTTATTATCCGACTTAACTTAGGTAAGTTCAAGAAAGTAAAACACTGTATAAAAGTATATTCCTAGGATGGGTGGGTGTCTGCTCGCTCAAGAGAAAAAACTACTTACATTAAAAATTTTTAAGTCCAATACAACGACAATACTTAGATTTCTAGACTGCTTTCAAAGCCGGATAAAGAAACAAGAAATTTAGGATTGTAGAGTACGTCAAAGACTTTAGTAACTATATTGTTCCTATATCTTTTAGATATTACTTACTAATCGAAAAGTCGGATCTCTTACCTTGATAGGTCCGTCAGTGTTTGTATAAGTTTTATGTGTAGTGGGGAATTCATTCATTTCAGTAACGTTTGTAGAAGCAGTTTACTCTGGAGATACCCTTTTAAACTTGTTTTTTTATAGACTCTTTTCTCTTAGCTTTGATTATGTATAATTGGTTGGTATAAGTTTTAAGTATTCTTTTAACAGTCTAAGATAAAAATAAGAGCTAAAGCTTTTTGTAGTTTTGGTAATCCGGATTCAAGCGCTTGCAGTAATTGTTTTTAGTAAGTCCCTCTATAATTTTATAGAAAGTAAGTGGTTCCCCTTTCTTAAGCCCTAAACTGGGTTTAGCTTTATAGGATAAAAAGATTAAGCTGAAAAGGTCTAACCCTAGAAAGAATTTGTTTGAGTGAAAGAAATAAAACCCTAAATAAAGCGAAAAACCTTAATAGAATAGTTTGGCCGCCATGATGCATACTCCTCTGATCTAAAGGAAGGCAGTAAAAATGACTTAATAGACTAGATAGACTTAGGGAATTTCTTTCACGGAAATTAAGAAATTCTACGGATTTCCATTACAAAAACTACAGCTATAGAATGGCGAAGTGAGGACATTTAGCTATTTACTTTTCTTGTATCAAAAGAAGTCTCCAGAACAGCCAGCACTAAGTTTCCCGTGCTTACAAAAAAATACGGGGGTGTGACTTAGTCAACAAATCCTAGAAAACTTATATAAGAGGACCCCTCTGATACCTACAAGAATATCCGCGTACGAGAGACCCACCTCGCCTGTGAACTGATTTCAATCTCGTAAAAAAGAAAGCGGATGCTGCCAAGGAGCTCATCTTCTATCGGAACACGTGTATTCATATTCATTGTAACCCAAGTTTTTGCTAGATTACTAAGAAATTCTAGTTATTTCCGTGACGGAGTACTATACTTGTGTATGCTTTTTCTGAGTTTTAGTAATTATGATTTGCATTTTTTAACAAAATACTTAGTCATTTTGGGATATTAAGCATTTTGGCTACATTTTCTTGGTGGAACTATGCCATGTGTTTTGTTTATATAGTAAATAGTGCTTAGTAACCTGAAAAACATAGTATGACTGACGAGGAGGCTAAGCATAAACATAATAAGGAATAAAAAAAAGTAAAAGCAAGTAGTTAGTAACAATGTAAATATATCTTCTATTTCATTCAGTTTGACTAGTGGTATAGCAACCAGACAAATTCTTGAATGCAATTGGTTCAAAACGTATTATAAACCTGGACTTGCCAATTCAAGGCATGAGTTCTTTTCATAAGCGGACATAATTGAGAGCTTAGACATAGAAATAAGTTTGAGTCGGTACCCTCAGGGGAATCCTCGAGATCTTACCATGAAGCTCATGAACCAGTCCACTCGGCTCTTGTAATCTGATCTATTTTCTTATGTATACAGTAGCTAAAACGGAATACGATACCGGTATAAAAAAGGATGCGTTAGTCCGTTGTGAAGCAATCCATTAGAAACTCCTTCTCTTAAAAAAGTAAGACAAAAGATTTTTTTAAATGAAGCAAGACAGCAAAGGATTACAATAATAAAAAGAAACAGAATATTATGGCGTACTCTACTACGTAAACTCTGAATAAAGAGTGAAAAACTATCTATAATCTGTAATACGATTCAAATAGAATTCTAGAGTTTCTTAGTTCTCTGACGAACTCCTATGATATGCATATTAAAAAGTACTCATTACGTTTTCACTCTTTTTCTCTTGAGATTTATAAGAGTCACGGGTTAGTCAAACCAAATGCATTATGACTTGGATCTGGTCGATTCATTTTTAAATAAAACGGGGCTATCCCACCCAAATTGCGCTTGTGATTAATTTCTACGGACTAAAAAAAGCAGTTTGGATCCCCTTTTTTTAGCAGTACATTATGCTGCTTATTGTGCACAAAAGGTTAAGGATCAAATATATACAAATATAGACATAGTTTTATTTCTATAACCCCAAGGTATACAGAATAAGTTAAGAGTAAACTAAAGCAATATTTTTTTGTTATAGTTGCAATTAGAGTCGTTAAGTAACTACTAAGGGATAGCGTGCTTTTTGGGAAAAACCCTTTGTCTTAACCTTTTTTACTTTGTGAGCTCTACAAATTCTACAATATACCCGGATTTCGTTCTTATATAGAATGTTTTTGTTTTGCACTTAAAAACTTTTATAGAAAAAAGCTCTCGTTTAATTAACGGATTCCAAGATCTGATAGGGAGTATATATATATCCGTTTTTGGCCCTTATCCAGGACAATATGCTATATGGGCCCGATCGAATCCAGAATTCTTGTGTTAAATACCTGCTTGATCCATAGGCGGCAGTAGAGATATTCCTCTGCTTATGACAAGATTGAATACCAGCACACGCCCTGACTTTCATTTCTTGAGGAAGAACTACAGCGATAAACATTTATTTACCAATTCTTAGGAGTACTCTTTTAAGGTCCTTTTAATTTATTTCCTTAATACCTTTAAAATGACAAATATTATACAAGGGCTAATTTCTGCGCTGATATAAACAAAATGGCCCTATACCAGGTTCAAAACGGGACATTATTGAGTCTTTTATGGTTTCCAGATCGTAACTTTTCCCCAGAAAGCATTCTCAAATATTAAATTTAATTGCATTAAACCCATATAGTTTAGGTTAAAACTCGAGCTAAGATTACGTTTTGGAATAGTTTATTGTTATCTACCTTATTTTCACGACAATCCAAAATGGAGTTTTCGCGAGTACCCTGGGTTTTAGTTAAATAATTAGCTTGCAGCCATTCATATTCATCAAGGGTTAATCCAGTTTAAAGAAACAAAGTTAAATTACATTTTCAAGTGTCATTGTTTATCCTGATGCGCCCGGTTAACTCTTAATTTTTACTAATAACGAGAGAACCTTTGTATAAATATGTAAGTTTAATTTCGTGAATACAGAAAAGTTTTTATTTTACATAAATAGCCAGTATCTGCTTTTGCTTTCGCCGAATACCATACTACAATATCAGAATCTGTACGATTTCATTTCAGTCTTGATAGAGCACTGTGTCAAATTAGCCGGTATCATTGCTTCAAGCCGTTTACAGTAACAAATTAAAGGGATAGCTCTAGACCCTTCTAGTTAAGAGTTTCTGAATTCCTTAAAAAAAATAGACAAAGCCAATCACTTAAGTAAAAAAATAAAGAACTCTACTCTTAAAAGCAATCAAAGTAGTGAGAAGACTATCTATTTCTTACTTATTCTGTGAGGTGGGTAGAGCAGCTTCCACTTGAAACACAAACGGAGGTTCAAAAGCCGAAGTCCAGCTTATAACATTTGAATTTACATTATACTTACAAAGAATCCCGCACTAACTAGGATAGCTTGATAGACCTGCGTCGGCCCGGGATCTCCTAGTGAAAATGAGAATTTTATGCCACGGATTCTGATCTTTGAATTCCTATTATTTAAGGCTTTCAATTGCATTTTTTCTCTTGACTTTTATCCTAGATAGAGAAGGATTAAATTACAAACAAGAAATGCTAGCATAGAACTCCTTATGTAAAGGAGCTTGAGGGGAACTGAACTCACTGAGAAAAATGTATCCTTGATTAGAATTATGTAGAAAGGTATTAAAATCTTAGTTTCTTTTGAAAGAGAATATCCTGAGCGAATTCTTAGACTTTTCCGAGGAGCCTTGTTTAAAACGCATAAGCCTGCTTAGTTACAGGGCACTCATATAGGCGATTCCTTTGAATTTCTTAGACAGTCATTATTTATTAAGGATAGAAAATCAAGGGATTTGGATCGGCTTAGATTCCTTATTTTATATAGCATATCAGTAACCTATTAACTCGGTATAAAAAAAGGTTCACTCTGCCATTTCATTATACTCACGAGCTGCTCTCTTGCTTGTGAATCGGTAAATAAAAGACTTATCAAGTCAATGTCGTATTAATTTATATAGGGAGAGGCTTACTCTGCACTTAAATAATTCTATCAACATTACTCAATATAGAGTCTCCGGGTTGAACGATGAGGGTTTGATACCTATATCTTTCTTTATTATGATTATGAATATATATATATATATATATATTTTGGATATCCAGCTAGTGGAATTCACCTAAAGAGAGGCCTGAACTATACCAATGTTTTACGAGGTGAAACTGAGATTGTTCCCTTTTCGTTGATCTTGAAGTTTTATTATTAAGCTACGGGTAGCCTTTTTGAAGAGTATAAAAATAGAGAGTGCAAGTTTTAGAAGGGTTGAGGCGACAAAGTCGGAATAAAGAGTAGCAAACAGGCGAATAAGCAGTCGGTGTGACTATAATGTATTCATGTGTACTCCTTATACTAGATGGTATTTCCCTTCCTCGGTACTCTTCAGTCGGGTATAATGACTTACCTTCTATACCATAAGGTTTAGATATCGCAGCATATAAACCCAAAAACTAAAAGAGTAGGACAGAATTCCCCTATCTTTATTAGGAGTCCTTTATACTTAGTAAGAAATAGAAAGACTTTTTAGTTGATTAGATAGACCCTTTTAGTAATTTTGCGTTCTAATCTAGTCTAGTAAGGATTTCCAAAGGCCCTATCCCGCAACCTTTGCTTTTGCTTTACCAAGTTATTGCCCTCTTCTCAACCTGCAGCTATAGTCATAACAAATGACATAAGCTGTAAAATTTCTATGCTAGTCACCGCATCAGATGGATCCCGAAAAGCCCCACTGTCCTGTTCATAGACGATTTTATATATGAATATATGGATCTTTAATAAAAAAACTTTTAAGACTCCATTTAGTGGTAAAAAAACATAAACATTGGTAGGACACTTAGCTCAGAGCAGGCAGGACCTTGTCTGAGTAATGGAAGCCCCCTTTACTCGTGTGAGCGGAATACCCTGGATAGTTTTCGAAATTAGGCTTTATCTTGATAAACTCCTTTATTAACTCTGCTCTCTAGAATTACACTCTATTTTTTATAAAAGCGGCGATAGAGTTTCTCTTGGAATTTTTATACCCCAGAATCGAGGTTACAAAAGCAGTAAGAGCTTATAGACTATACAAAAGAAACTTATTCGGAAGATGCAAATCGGGGTATACTTTTAAGGAAGGTTTCAAATCCTTCTTTTTTGAAATGATAATCAGTATATACCCTACTAAAAATTAGAAGAAGCAAAGAGTTATTACATAAAAATACTAGAATGCCCCTGATCTTACTTAGAGTTTACGCTAAAACCTAGCTTTTTATTCCTTATAGCAGATAGCTCGAGATTATACTTAACTTATTTTTTATTCTTCGCAACTCCGAGTAGAATGCCCAAAAAACTAAGGAGCCAACTTGCTAATATTATATTAATAAAGGATACCAAAATAGAATGCTTTTAGAGTTAGACATCTTAAATTAAAGATGAAAGATTTTCTAGTTCTACCTACGGCCTGAACTAAAAGAGGGAGTCCTTGCCTAATTTAAGCTTAGCGAGCAAAAAAGCCTTAAAAACTAGAGCATTGGTAAAGTGGTATTCCTTAGCAAAAATAAAGATAGAATAATCTTAATATAGGAATGGGCTTCTGTTGCTGGGCAGCCGGGTTAGTATAGCAGGTAAAGTAAAGAATTTAGGATAACAGATTCCTGGTTTTGTAGAGTATATTCCTAAGCTAACTAGAAAGCATCCCTAAGATTAAAGAAAAAGGCTAATGAAGAGCTCCCTAACTCATTAAGTAAGAAAGAAAAGAGAGTTAAGGAACAAGACAGAGCATTCCATCTATTTAGAAAGAGTTAAGGAGCTACAGAAGCAACAGAGCTACAAGACTACAAGCAACAAGAACAAATATCCCTAATCAGTAAGACCCAAGACCCAAAACACTAACCCACCAGTCAATAGTGGCAAGAACCTAAGACAATGTGAAAGCAATAAGACAGACGATTCTCTTACCTCTTATACTCATAACACCCAATCCCTGCTCAAAAACTTGACTACTCCTGGTTTTCAACTGAATCCATATAATTGTAAAATGAACAAGCTAAAGCTCCCCTTCCAGAAAGAATTGAGAAAAGAACAAGCCGAGCTTGCCTGGATTCTCCAGCCTAAACCTCATTGTAAGAGGGAAGCTTGCTTGTAAAATGTACAAAAACTCAGACTTTGACTGCTATGCTGGACTCAATTTGATCACAAATGAAACGCGCTCCCTAGGGAAAATGGTGTTTAAGACTTTTGCATATAGGGTGGACTGCTTTTTTTACGAAAGAAGGGCCTTGAAATCGTTCCTTTCCTAGGGAAATGCCCTAAAATCTTTGTTCAATTTTCACCTGTGGTCAAATTCATAAACCCGAATTTGTTAGTATAGCTGACTTCAAATTCCAGAAAAAGTAGGAAACGCCTATATGCAAATTCAATAAACATGATTTCAGTAAAGGAATTGACTCAGAAAAAGAAAAAAAGTAGTCGGACATAGATGGAAAAACAATAAACTATGTAATCAGTTAGCTAATTCACGGAGTAAGAAAGAGCTGTTACATAAGTAATTTAAAAAGAGTGATCGATGAGAATAAAGATAAATAGTCTACTTCGCTATACTCCACTGTACATTTTACGTATTACTACATTGGAAAGGATGAGCTATTTCTATCTAAGTAATTTCCAATCTAAACCCAACTCTCGGACTTTCACCCATGGATGACGAGCAAACTAAGCAGTGCTTTACCATCAAACTAATCCACAGAATAGAAATGCTTACTTTACTACTTAACTGACTATATCGGAGAATTATACAAGCTAAACCTATTTATTTATATACGTGATTACAATGAGTACTTTACGCTTCCCTTTCCTGGAAACTACAAGACTGATCTAATATAGCTTCACCCCTGCCTAAAACCACTTTTGAGCCTTAACTGTGTAAGTTGCGAGCCGAACCTTCGGATTCAAATCCAGTTATAGTTTATTAGAGCTATATGTAAATGTATAAGAAGGAGTTCGAGACCCTTTTAAAGCACTCAGAAGTTCTATACACCTAGCGTATCGACTTATAGGGGGGGTATATTAACTTTTAACTTTCCATAGAAACCCGTATGAATATAGAAAATCTGAGCTCCTATCCTTTTTATAAATAGGATACTTTGCATTATTAGATTAAAATTATTAACTTTCCCTGTATTTTCTGGTTAACAAGGAAAGAAAGAGTTAGTTAAGGGATTCACGGAACGCAAGCAATCCGTTTTCGGTAAAAGGGCATTAGTATATGTAGGTAGGATCTTATTCTCCTTTTGATCCAGTAAGTAAGTCACAAGGAATTTTCTCAAAAGAGGCGGGCTTTCCTTAAGTTAGTTTCATTTGTACCCTATCCATTTAGGGGGTAAGACAAAGGTTCTCATCTCATAAAACTGCTTATACTTTGCTGTAGCTTACTCTACTGCTTTCTGACTTGCTTTCCTTAGAGCTATACTTTCCTCTTGTGGGTAGCTGTCTTATGAGCCTTAGTCTTTGTATTCCCTGTCTTTGTAGCTACGATGCTATTCCCTATCCAGTTAAGCTAACCTATAAGAAAGAATACCTGAGGAACAAGAGAAGCCCCCTACCTGTAAAAGTCAAACTGTAAGGAATTCTAATAAAGTTACCAATCCTGAAAGAACCTAGCCTTCTATTGAAACCCTTATATATTTTACTTGTTACAAAAGCAAAATTAGGTATGAATCCGGATACACAAAAGGGGTTGCAGTTATTATCTATAATGTCATTTATTGCTTGTTTATCCGTCTCTTAAATTCTTTTTCCTTTTTAGACAATCCGGGCAAGTTCTCCTTACTGCAAAAATTTTAGCCCTTGTTTCAGTCGTCATATTTTAGGTAGTCCAGAAGTACTCCTACTTTACTACGCCTCCTATTCCTACTTTCTCGGTTACTGTCTTTTGTTCGCTCTCAATAAGTCTAATTCAAAACCCCTCTTTTCCTAATAACCTAACCTTCTTCAATCTTGAACTAGAACTTTTTCAAATAGCATAGTAAAGTAGTGCATCTTTACAGGACTTAAAGCTCGAGTTAGTTACTATTGAATGCAAAACCTTTTTTTTTTGAATATTAAATCCAAGGGAACTCTTCCACACAATATTAGGAGGTAATTTTTATTAAAGAATTTTATTCTAGTTCTAGTAGCTCGGCACAAAATTAGGCACTTAGGTACGAGATTACGATGGCGGGAAAGCTTTGACTTCCTGTAGTAAAACAAGAAAACCTAGGGTATACTTGTTAAAAAAGTATCCTTTAAGAAACGTGGGCCCCTAAATTAGTATAGGTTCGGTTTTATAGCAGTTTCTTATTATTAGCTTTTTTATGGGGCAGAGTATAATGATATTGCAAAAAGCAATAATTTACATACAGAAAGTTTCGACTTACGATTCATTTATCAGAAGGAACGTACTAATAAAAAGTACTTGAGCTTCAAAAGTAAGTAACCGATGAAGATGAGATCTCAGACAAAGAGGTCTAGATAATATTAGAGTCCTTAGGCAAGAATACCCGAATATTCTAGTAAGCAAAAGCTGAGTAAAAGTCAAATGCTCCCGGACTCGGTATAACTAGCATTTGCTAAAAAGAGGAAATTCTGCCGCGTGGGTGTCTTCCGTCCCAACTCTGGGTTTAACCCGGATCCATTATAGTCAGATACAGGGGTTTTCTTAGTTAGCTGCATACGAAAAAATAGATTGTTCAGAGGCGTATATCTATGGGAAATTTCTACTTATTTTTACTGTTACGAAGATTGGAGCATTCTATTTGATTTTATGCTTTTAAGGAATTTAGTAAGGTAATGTCTGGGTATTTAATCAGGAAAGATCAAGGACTTAAGGAAGAGAACCCCAACCGGTTTACTGATTTTATTCATAGTAATAATCAAGGAAATGGGACAGATCCACCATAAAAAGTAAAGAATAGAGTAAGAAAGAGTGAACTTACTTTTTACTTCATTGTTTAGGTATTCTTACTTCAATTCCTTAAGGAGTCTTAGTACATATTTCTAAGAACTGTTCCTGGTCCTGGTATCAAAGCTCTGATAAAAGACAGATGAAAGGCAATATCTTTCTCGATTGTGGAGACTTTTAGAAAGATTAAGGGAAGCTTGCTTGTATCTTGTTGAAAATCTCCTATCTGTAGTATAAGCAACAGAAGACAGAGAAACATAGTAAATAGAAAGATTGACCTATAGGTTTTGTATTACTTATTTGCTACAGGTCTTAAACTAGTAAGGCAAGTTGACTTGTTAGTCTTATTAGGAATTGTTACTTAGTTTCCTACGGTAGTGAGACCAGCAAACTCCTAAGTACTTTTCCGGGCTACTTGTTACCGGCTCATATGAAAGCTATTCTTGGTCAATCCTCCTTGTTCTGTATTATCTGTTGTCCTTGCTGTTCTTGGTCTTTTGTAGCTACTCAAGAGAAGAAGGTACGTAGTCTAGATTGAAGTCTTAATTCTTAACTGTTTTGTTTTGAGTTCTTAATTCTTCTTGTCTTATCTAAGCTACTAAGTGAGGGAATAGGAAATTAACCCATTGTTTTTTGTACTTTCCGGCTGTTTTAGGAATTGATAACAAATAGAATCGAGCTAAAAGAGTAGAGAATCTAGTAATTCTGGACTGAAACTCTATCCTTATATTCCAAAAAAGGGATAGAATTTAGGATTTGAAGAGTTAGGCATTTCTATATGATATGCATGGAATTGAAGAGCGAGTCAGTTTGATAATTTGTAAGTTCAAGGAATTCAATAATCTAGGAATTCATAATCATCAGAATAATCTTGATAATCTTTCTTTCTTTTTCTTCTATATTCGGTTATGTTCCTTTTTGATATTCTACACAAACCCATTGTAAAGATACAACCCTACGTAATGGTATTGCCCGGGGAATTGAGTACAAATATGAGTACATATCCCTTAAAAGTTTTCTGGACAAATACACTTCTATTTTAAGTCCAGTAGATAAATGAAGTTCAATCAAGAAAGATGTATCGGTCAAAATCTACCCTGCAGAATAGGTAGCAAATTGAGTCAAAGTAGTCAACAATTCTTCAAAGTTGGAAGAGTCAAGGTGAAACCTCTCATACTTCTTAGGCCAAGGCTTTCTCATTGCGAACAAGATGTGGATACAACTTCATGGATTCGGGTACTCATCATTCTCTTGTTCTTCTTTGTCTGTCTGTTCTAATTCTTAGCTGTGAATCTGGTTTAATCATTCTTTCATTGAATCTTGTTCATGTTCTATCTTCTTAGCTGTCCAAGCTCGACTTAGTCTTCTTACTCACTTTGAATCAAAATTCTTTCTTACCTGCACTACCTGGCTCGTAGCTGTCTTGCTCTTTGTACTACCTCTCTAGCCCTATCTGTATCATAACTTTCTTGATAATAATACCTGGAGCTTTAGTCTTACTAGGATTCTTATGAGCTATAAATAACTTTCCTCTTCTTGATACCTGTACTCTTTGTATCCCCTGTCCAAACTTCATATGCCTCTTATGGGCCTTATAGCCTGTACTTATCTTACCTGTAGCTATTGTATTAGTATTCTTGCTAGGGATAAGGATAAGACTTATTAGATAGTAGGCATTGAGAAATGGATAGAGAGTCTTACTCTATAGTATTGTATAGTTATAGATAGTTAATAGGTATATAGTAATTATAGGAGTTTGTTTATACGTTATGACAGCAGATACAGCTTCATAGTCTTGATTTTTTGTATTAATGGATTGCTTTCCCCTAGTCTTGATAGAGCTTTTTAGTTGTATTATCCCTATGCTTGATAGCTAGAATTGTACAGATATTAGTCTTTGTATTAGCACTCTTCTTGTTATTGGTTATTGTTAGGAGTCTTACTCTTATTAAGGATATTACCTCTTATTATCTTCCTTATTATAGAAGTATACACTTAGAGACAGTTACCTTTAGTATTTAAAGGGGTTTCATCTCCTTGTATAACCTGTAACTTGAAGTTATCCCTGTCATTATTATCTTGGTTAAAAAGAAGGGCTTATTTGAAGGAATATCCTAGGCATTCTCTTCGTTTATGACTTAATCTAAGTGTATAGTAAATCCCGTGGTAGTGACAAACTCTTCGTTCTGTATATCGTAAGTTCTCTACTAAATAGAAAGATAATATGCAGCTCCGAGGCTTCTCTACTCCAAGTGAAGGCGACAAAGTCGGAGTCCAGTTTCTAATCACTTTGGCTCGACTTTCCCTACTGTAACTAGAACGAGAATATAAAAGCAGACTTTTTCTAACCGATTACCCTCCTCCAAGTTAGCACTTGCCTAAGCTGCAACCTCCCTCTGAACTGAGTTCAGAGCTCTTACGAACCTTCTTATTGAACAGCTTTTCCTATAACACTTTTTAATAATATGTCAGTTGATTTTGGCGATACAACTACAACTGGGAAATTAATTATAAAAATCTCCTCGGGGCTTTGCTTAAGGACTGAGAATGTAGCCTTTACGTAAATCTAAAGGCAATCTTAGCTACTTATTTATTACACTTATAGCAAGTGACAGAGTTTTTTTAAGGGGGTCGTCTTAGTTATATCCGATATCTTCTATACCCGTGTTTTAATTACTCCCGGGCTAGGCTCGCTTGTGTTGAAAACTGAGTAAAAACCCCAGCTAGATTGAAGTATAATCAAGAATTGCACTTAAATCGAAAAATAGCGTTGATCGGAATGCACTTTGTCTTTTAACCTGAAAATTAGTTTTGTCTTGTATCTTTACTAGTTCACAGCAACCTAACCTTAGCCGTAACTGTTGAATAATGAATTACTTAGGGCTCAACCTCCTCTTTAACTTATACATTTATGACTAGAAGCAGACTCTGGATGGATACCCGGCTAAGGAAGTTTACCCTTATTAAATAGAAATTCAATGCCCCAATCTAGTAGTAAGTATCCCCCTAGTAATATAACTTTCTAGAATATCTTCTAAGTTATAAGTTCCTGGAATTCCTTTTCTATAATAATACATGTTTCATTGAGCTTTACTCAGCAAATTGGTATTACATCTTCGTCTATGTTAGTTATGCGTGAGTGCAATAGCTTATACCTTTTCAATTATTCTTAGTTAGTATTGAGCTTGGAAGTTTTTAAGTGAAGTGAGGCTCCGTTATATCTCCCATGCATCTCAATCAGATTTTTAGTAATCTCCCCGAACCTAAATTCTGTCTTATAGCTAATATTCCTTTATTGTGTCTTTTGACTTG
Source organism: Pelargonium fulgidum (assembly GCA_036897545.1). NCBI lineage: Eukaryota > Viridiplantae > Streptophyta > Magnoliopsida > Geraniales > Geraniaceae > Pelargonium > Pelargonium fulgidum. The sequence continues at coordinate 14,395 of JAYMTE010000451.1, forward strand.
TAAGATTATACCCGTATACTTTTATGAGTTAACAGCCTGCCTACTTATGCCCATAATACGGATTCGAACCTTTGACATCCTTGTAAACTAAGAGGCGTTTTCCTTATCTTAATTCTATTCTAATATTATATTTCATTTTACATGGTAGAATCCACGGGTGATTGCGGGTTGCTTTATTATAGAAGTACTCTTGTGTTTCCTCTTAGAGTAACAACATATAATCTAAACAAAAGCGTTTATCCCTGTTGGCCTCTTTTTAATTAATAAGAATATAATCGGGCATGGCCTCCCTGATGCATGTGTAAATCTCCTCTATTTTTAATCCTATACCCAGACCCCTACCGGTTATTGCAGAAGTTAACCCTTTTTTCTATCTCCAGTTAAGTGATTAAGCAAGCCTTTTTGGAGGTCTAGAACGGGAGTTCTCGTTATATTGATTTTATCGAGTACTTTAAATCCCGTTTTTAAAAAGTTTAACATGCCCAGTCTAGAAGACTTAGCCTTTCTTTTTTCTAGGAACTTTTACTAGATAGACACATAGAATCAGGGCAAACCCTTTATAAATTTATAAAAAACACATATCAGAAAGAAAATAGATTCAATTTCTGTTATACTATTAAAAATTACACGTAAGATACGAGGCTTCTCTTAGTATTTTTCCCATTAGACGCACTACCCACTCGTAAGTATAGAATAACTGGTAGGACTTAGCTCTTCCGACGGCCTACATTTCAGACTTAACTTTGTAAAAATAGACGTCGAGGCTTTTTCTTAATTTATGAAATTAAACTCTTTCGTTCGCAACCCTAAAATTTTTGATAACGCAAAGCCAAGAAATCCAAAACCTTTTTATAACTCTAAGGGTCCCGCTGAAGCTAAATTCAAGTATTAGTGGCAGCAGAAAAATCTTTATGAACAAAAGAGAAACTCCTTGTATTGCTTATTTATTACCTAACCAGCATACTACTTTAAATCGGCAGAAAGAACCCCTTCCAAAAGGGCTACCTTGTACTAAAAGGGCCCGCAATAAATTAGAGTTTTCCATTTGCCGAATTTCTTTATAACCAACTTCCTAGAGGACAAACACTTTAGTTAAAGAAACAGGAGGCAGTTTTTCTCTTTTGTTTACTGGGTACCTTTAACCGTAAAAATCTATGGGCTTGCCTATAGGACTAAAACGTTTGTGAAAATATAAGCTTGAGCCCTCTTTCTTTAGGACTTTATATTACTGAGATTCCTATTTTAACTGATTTTCTTTATGTACTTAGTTTTAACTTATTTACAGATCAGATTGACATTACTCTTTTATACTTCTTAAGACCTGTTTTATTATTATTAACCCGGGTCTTCATAGTCTACAGAGCTGCTATTACTTACTTTAAAACTAAGACTAGAAAGCTTTACCTTTTTTCTTGAAATTTGTTGTTACCTAAAGATTAATTATAAGTATGTAGAACTTTAGGTTGTTGGGTATTATCCGTATTAGTAGGGTCCATCTCAAGAAATTTCTTTTACAGGATATCCAGTTCTTATTTGACCAAGTCCAGAATCTCTTTTGATTTGAAAGGTTTGGGGTTCTCTATGACTTAACAGGGTTTTTGTAGAAAGAAAAGGGCGGGAAAATCCATATATTAAGGTAAGGGACTCACGAGTTTTTTTTACTACGGCTTTGTCAAGTATTAGTGACTTACTAGGTTGCCAGGGAAAGAGGTCATTTTAGGGTAATTAAAACACAGGAGAAATTAACATTTAATAACAGAGTCTTTGTTCTCTAGAATTCTCGTAAGTAATAAATCCTAAGAATTGTGACTAGCTTGAGATAAAAGGAATGTGTAGGAAGTAATAGTCTATTAATAAAAACGAAATAAAGTGAACTCCTTGACAAAAGTCTTATATATATGAGAGACTCTACAAAAGAAAAGTAGCAAGAGAAAGGTCGGGCACATACTTATTTAATACCCTTGTTCAGCTACAGAATGAACTTCAAAGATCAAAAACTATTGCTGTATTAAGACTAAAGGAGTAACCTTACTTGTAAGAAACCTGAATTTTACTCGCTCCGAGGATCCCTCTAAAGTGAAGCTTCAATAGAACTTGCATGAGCAGGAGTCAAATCCTACAAAACGGAGATTAGTCCTAACTGCTTACTTGTATATAGCCCTTTCCTTGGCAGAAGCCTCTTCTTGATAGCAAAGGTTTCAATATTATTTTCCAAAACAGATATTTAATACACGAGTTACTCAAAGCAGGAGTTAAGGGATGGTAACAAGGATACCTACGCCCTACTTTCTCCTAGTCTATCTAGTTTCTAGAACAAGGAAAAACTTTATTTATATGAATTTCATGCCAGCCCTTCTCTTATTGAGTTACGCCTCTAGCCGGGGTAAGCTTCGTTATTACATGTTTTTTTCTTATTTATTCTGAAATTTAGACTACTAGACTAGGATCGCCCTATTATTTTATATTACAGAGTTTAAGAATTAGTACTCGGTTTTCCACGATTTGTTTGGCCGTCAAAGTGTATGTATTCTATCTAGAGGAGATAGTGCACAATCAGCAAGGTACAACTTTATAGTAAATTTACTGATATTTACCTTAATTTGATTGAAATTTTGTAAACAAAACTAGATAAAGCAAGAAACAAACCCTTTCTATTATATACCTTATACTTAGACACTCAGCAATTAGTTTGTATGAGTTCTTTCGAATGCTTATAATTACGACTTTATTCACTCTACTTTCCAGGTTTTTTTTGATACAACGTAAATGTCCGAACTCCCGCGCGGTATTTTATTATACTAGTCCTCTTTCTTATATATAATAAGATAGTGTCCACTTTGTAAAATAGAGTAGAGTAATGTAGGAATCCCTGTCGATTGTTTCAGAGTTCTTATCCCAACCAAATACGTTTTTTCTTACCAAAAAAAACCTCGTCGGTAACCAAAAGGGAAGACACCTAATAACTGTGATATAAAAGCAAATAATAAAGGAGTTAACTGCCCTACTTGCGTTAAATAGGGAGCCTTTCCACATATTTTCTTGACTAAACTGACTCTAACAAAGGAGCAAAACCTTGCACAGCTTAGCCCAAACGCCTTATGCTAAAACCAAAAACCCGTTGCTCCTTTTAACTACCACACAACGATTGCTCTAGAAAGCCCGCACTTTTCGAGTAAATCCCAGGAGTGGAAAGAAGGGTAGATTCATTATAAAATACTATTTATTACATCATACAAGAATAGCCAAGATATCCTAAAGACTTTATAAAGATGGATCGAAACTTCCCCCTCCAGCCTACCTTGGGCTGAAAATAATATGCTAGTATAATCCTTAGTAGAACTTTATATTATATAATATATTACAATTATATTCGAAATTAAATAAGCAAAAGTACTGTAGCATCTCTTGGAAAATAAGAAAAAAAGAAAAGTAACAAAAAAAAGATATGCCAGAAGTTGAATTCTCTGCAGAGTATAACATTGAGTCTTCTCAACTACGTGGAAATCCACTTAACCTCTTGCTTGTTTATCGACAACCATCCAAGCAAGAGTTAGTAAAAGAAAAACTTATTTGATATACTCCTGTAGGAGTCAAGGGTTCAACTACATATCTCTTAATCGAATACTCCTTATTAATAACTACGCAACTCCTATTGTGTTGTGTGTGAAAGAAAGCTTAACTTCGTCTTATAGCTACAGGAACCCTGTATACTTCACTCAATATCCTCTATAAGTATAGGATTCTTACTAAGATTATTTTACAAATAATGCCTATATTAGATGATTTTATTATCTGATCT